>JAGTJP010000674.1:0-11461 GCA_020744175.1 Auriculariales sp. MPI-PUGE-AT-0066
ACATCAACGAGAGGTCATTAGGAATTTCGCTGTCCGTAGAATGATGTGAACAACTAGAAACATGAGGTAAAACTGAAGTTTGATGCCTGCGTAGTTCTCCGGCGTACACCTGCCCGCCCTACGTCTGCTTCTCCGCCGGCGGTGCTACGACTGGAGTGGGCTGAGACGCGCCAGGAACGGTATCTGAACAAGAAGCTCCAGGTGGCCCTCGGGGTGCCAGATGGCGAGCTTGGTATGGCAGTTCGCGCATGAATGGATGACTTGCTTGAAGGGAGTCGACATGTACGGAAGGAAGCAAAACAGGAGGCTCGCGAACATGGCGGCATGAGGCTACGTCTTCGTATCAGCAAATCACCATGATATAAGCATGGAAGGCGTACTGAGTGTAACGCTCGACCTTGTACTCAAGAGTTGTAAGTGTAGTCTGGCCGCAGTTTGGGCAACGGCACGGCTGCGAGATCACCAGTCAGATTTCATCACAGATCACGAGTTTTATGAGGTACTCACAGCAGCATGTTGACGAAGGTTCCAGACCCGCTGGTAGTCGCTCACAGGCATGACAACGACTGGCCTACTGCTGCACTGGCCGCTTGCGTCGATGACAACGTGCTGTTCAGTAGCAGCAGCGCGCTCGCCGTAGCTTGGCGGAAGGCTTTGCTTGCGAGCATCGGTGGACATTCTGTTTGAAAAGGTGGGAGAGTTGAATCTAGAAAAACGAGATGGGTTTAAGAGGTGTGTGATTGCCTGTCAGTGTCTTGCAGGCATTGCCTCCAATTATATATCTACCGCCGACATTTCAGGGTATATCCGATAGCTCCAAGACCATTGCGGGTTTTATCCTCCGCAGCCGTTCATGAGCAGCTTGTTCGGGGCAGATTCGCAAGGTGATGCCAGGTGGCCGTTCAACCTTCGTCCCCGTCCAATCCCGTCGACGCGTACAATGTCTTTTCGCAGCCACAGCCCTCAAAAGTACCACTTTGGATGCATGGCTTGTCGGAGCGGGAATGCGTGGAATGCTTCGCGCAGCTGCGCAGCAGGAGGACGACGGAAATGGTGGGAGGAACGGAACCCGAAGCGGCGACTTGGCAGGGCTTCTCATCGTGCCTCTGTGGCTTTGCTTAGGAAGGGACAGTACTGATCCTTCCCAGAGGAGCCGAACTGCGGTATCAATATCTCTAAGAGCGAGGACTTCTGCGAGCGTGTCAACTCCGATATCTGATATCACATCAAATTGGACTGGGAACCCAAAGCTTTGGCGGCAAATTAGACATGTGCGTGATATGTATCACAGACTGTCGGTTGAGCTCCGATGACTATTCGAGGAGGTACGGATCCCCTCGGCCAAGTACGCGTGGACGACGTGTACCGGATGCAAGCCATCGCACCATACATCTGAACATGAAGGGTTGTAAGCGACTGTCGGCAGTACTGGATCAATGGCGTACACGACTCAATGGGACCTAACAGCTGGGTCTATGGTCGTGCTTGCCGTGCTGCAGCTCGTGCGAGTTGCGTGAGTGGAACATACGCCATCCGGGGTTGCGAATCCATACGTTGCATATTATCCATGATGTCTGCAATAAGGCCATCTGCAGGGCTGTGAATGCGAGCAGCGCGGCGGCGGTAAACTTAAAGCGCACGAAGGTCGAAGAATGCGCAGGTTAACAAGTCTGTCTTGCTTGTGCAATAGGCGATTGCATGATCCTCAAGTGGTGCTACAAAGTCGTCGATGTGTGTCTGAATTAGTATCAAAGGCAATCAATCAGCTGTACTTGAATCACAGCAGGCTCCTGAGACTACCTTTAACTGAGCTTGTAGAGCAGTACTCAAAGCAAGACCGATTCCGGCCCGGTCGAATGGCGCGATTGGCATTGAAAATGAATGTCCGCTCGCCAGCTGTATACAGCCGTTCGACTGTGGTGAAATAGGAGTCGAAATCCTTGGCATGTAGCGTCGCGCCGTTGGGCTGGTCCGTGATGGTCGCATAGAACGAAAGGTTGACGTCGTTTGCTGGCATGGTCGGTGGTATTAGGTGAATGAGCTGTGAGAGTTCAGTCGAACTGGCCACTTACTGCCAAACCCAATAACAAACAGCGCGTCAGACGGGGTCCAAGGAACGAGAGTCGCGTTGGGTATGACATAGCCGTAGAATGCCTGCACTTGACCAACGAAGTCCAACGGGCTGCATATATTATACTAGCATCATGCAGTCGAACCCGAGACTGCAGGCTGAGCACAGGCTTAAGTCCATGTAGTACGATGAACCAGATGTAAAGACTTACATTCCAGAGCTTGGGAGTTTTCGGCAGCAGTGGTGTCAGTTGCCGAGGCCATGTTGGTCCGTTGGCTGAGCAAGCGGTACCGTGCTTCACCAGTGGGTCGCCTTTCCCGTTCCACCCATCTGACGCTGTGCAAAAGATCGCATATGAGGATGTTGAGAGCCGTGTACATTACACAACGTACTATAGCTATAGCTGAGAAAATACACCTTCTGGCTAGAATTTGAAACCGTTCCTCTACGTGCCTATCACCACTATGTGCATGTTGTGCGGGATCAATAAATCAACAGACACATATGCACCATAACTCACAAGCTGAAGACAAAGTTGACATCGCTCTGAAAAATCTTTCTTATGAGCGGTCCTCCTCGTGCAAAAGTTGCCAGTAGTGTTAGGAGCACAAATGCACGGAGAGCGTCCATGGCACGGGGTAGAACGTGCCAGCTCATTCCTGCTGATGTTTATACATATGACCGCGTAAGAGAGCAAAAACTTTGAAATGATGTGCAGCATCCGGCCCGTGTGTGCCTTGAGAGCTGTTGACCTGACCGTCGGAGGTTGCTCATGGGGTACATAACTAAGAGGCTGAAGCTGTTCTTTGAGGAGCCTGTAGTCGATGTCCTCTGAACTAGGATTCCACGGTCCATGCGCCATCGCAATGAATGTCGGTAAGAGCGTTTTAAAGGCATTACGGACGGATGACCATATGTCTTCATGAGAGACGTGATGTGCTAGATAGCAACTCGTTGGAAGAATGCTATCCTGATGAGCACAACTGATGATGGTTTTTAGCAAATTCGCATATCATGACATGAGAGAAGCGGGGGGCGGGGGGTTGTTTGTTTGATCGAGTCTCAAGTCCAAGGGTTTGTGTCTGGTGCAGTTGAAATTATTCTGTGGTAGTACGCTCCGATATCGCGCACGTGAAAGAAGGTACATGGGTTCAGTTTCCAGCGTTCGTGATTTGAATTGGAGGATAAGCATTTGGCACGGTCGTGCTGGTGGATTTGTGGACGAAGTGAAGCATGGTTGGCTAAGTCCGAACGGAAGTGAGATTCTGTCCCGCGACGCGCTGCTCGCCGAGCTCAATGGCGCCGAAACCAAAATCTGCTGCTCAGCAGAAGACCAAATCGGCCGCGAGCGCAGAACCTTCGGCTCTGTCAAGCTAAGGCGAGCAAGGGCACGAAGAAGGGCAAAGCGCGTGAGGGTGCTGGCGATCCAGCCCCTCCAAGGAGCGCGCCTCATACTGCCTCGAGCGCGGCCATTCCAGCCACGAGTGAAGGCGTGCGGGAGATGTGGCCGCATGTGACATTATCCGAGGGTACCATGAATGAGCACGCGCCAGTATTCACGCCAGACGCAGAGTATGCCTCTTTTTTTCTGCGTACGCCACAGCACACTCACGTCAGCCCCTAAGGTACTTCTTCGCGATCCATGGTCCTTCAGTCAAGGTATACTCGTCCGCAACAGGCCATATCGTCTCGACATTATCTGCGAAGACATCCAGCCCCTCCTCATCTACCGCAAATCAAAATCTGGTCACACGAAACCCGTCACTGGTGTAAATATCCATCCCAGCAACCCCTTGCAGCTCATTACAGCCTCGCTTGACGGAAGTATCAAGATCTGGGACTATATCGACGCAGTCTTGCTCGCGACGATCAGTGTCCACCGACCCATTACTTCCATGTGCATCGACACATCCGCGCCGGATTCAGTCTTCGTTTCGACGCTCGGAAAACCAGACAGTACGCATGACCTCTTTGCATTCGTTACATTGTCTGACTGTTAGTGTAGAGTCATGCACCAGGAAAAGAGAAGCGATCAAGCGTCTTCAGAGTTCCTCTGCGTGGCTCAGAAACTCCCGTCCGTGTCTGCCAGACTCAGCCAGTTATAGCTTTGGGTGCTTCACCTTCAGGAAAGTGGCTAGTGGTAGCCACCTTTACGAAAATCTATGTGTGTGCATTGACATCGACAGCGGTCGCCAACCCGCACAAGTACTCGGCCCCTCACGCCATCGCTTGCTTCGCGTTCCATCCATCGGAGGACTATTTCGCAACCGGGAGTGTTGAAGGCGAGATTGATCTCTGGTATTGCCTCACTTCGACGGGCCAGCTTCCGGCACGAACTCAGACCACGATGCTGCACTGGCACTCGCACAGGGTGTCTGCGCTCGCTTTCACTCCAAATGGCGCCTATCTTCTCTCTGGAGGTGAAGAGTCGGTTTGGTCATCTGGCAGATGTCCGCGAACACAAAGGACTTCGTTCCACGCATTGGCGCGCCAATCGTCAGTATCGCTGTCACCCCTGCAGCTGGGACAGATTCGATGAACGAAGGCTATTTGCTTGCACTCGCAGATGGCTCCCTAGTCGTTGTTGACGCTGCGAGCCACAAGATTCGTCAAGAGGTTCCCCGACTCAAGCTCGCGCCAAAGCATCTAAGGCCACCAACTGAGCAGCCGATTCCGTTGGCTGTCCACGAAGCGTCCGGGACCATCATACTTCCTTCGTCGCATCCTTCAGCCATACAATTCTATGACCCAGTCGCGTCGAGGTTGGTTTCGGAACTGGAGATTACGCCGTCAAACCGCATCTCGAGAGCGCAAGACATCCAATCAGAGCCAGTCCGAGTTTCTCACGCCGTCACGTGTCCATCTGGTCGGTGGCTCGCGACCGTCGACGGACGTGCAGACTCTATTGGCGCCATCTACCTAAAAATCTGGGAATGGAACGGTCGCTCATGGACGCTCAACACTAGAGTTGACCGACCTCATGGCTCGGGCAAGGTCAGTCCCTCGCATTCAAGCCTACGGGCACATCAGTCGACTCCTGGCAGCTCGTTACCGTCGGTGAAGATAGTAACGTTAAGACGTGGAGAGCTAAATCTGTTGGAGGCGGCCCGAAAACAAAGGCCGAACGTGAGCCAGATTCTTCCCCGGGTCTGCCCACTCTAAAGCAAGCCTTTCAGTGTTTTGGTTGAATCGTTCGACTTTCGGTTGGCGGGCCATGCAACCTCGCCTGGTCACGTGGGCTCGCGATGGCTCGCTCTTTGCTGTCGCGTTCGATCGCACGGTGGTGCTCTTTGACCCAGACAGCAATACCGTTCTGCAGACATTGAGTTGTCCAGAAGTCGCTAAAATCAGCTTGCTTGCATTCCTCGGAGCTAGCGGCCAGCATCTTGTAGTCTCGTCCGCTTCCGACTTGGCTGTCTGGGACCTTGTCACAGCCAAAGGTTAGCACGGTCATAGTGTTTTCGCCCTCACTCATTCGCAATTGCAGTCAAATGGCATCATCACAACGCGGTTAACGCTCTTGAAAATATCATCTCACACCCATCGAAAGATTCATTCATTGTTCTAGAGCGCCGTCAACGGTCGACACAAATCGATCTCGTGGAGTACGGTTCTGCATCAGCGCAGCCAGTGCGCCGACACACCACCTCCCAAAATATTCGCAGTTCAACCTTCTTCTCTCTTTCTGCTTCTCTTGGCGATTTCACGCTTCTTAATATCACTCGGGACTGGGCTATTATTTTGCTCGGAGATGGCGCCGCTCGATTTGAAGATGCCCATGCCAAACGCTCGAACGTCATCATGGACGACGACTCTGGCACGCGGAGGACGCTGCTGCAAGACCTTTTTGGCGGATCGGCAGTTCTCTCCGATGCCTTCCGCGGCGTTGCCTCGCCCTCTGCTTCTGCAACGCACTCGGCGGCAAAAGCGGTTGCCCTACGAGAACTCGAGCTGCCTGCGTACGAGCAACCGCCTTTGCCAAAGCTTTTCGATGGGTTGTTGGGCAGAATAGTCGGCAAGCGTCCGTTTGAGGTTCCGCCAATACAGGACGACAGGATGGACGTGGACGAAGTCGTTCCGGCTCTCGATGCGGTGGCTAGGCTGCCTGAATCTATTGCTGAGGGCCCGAGATCAGGCAGGACGAGCTCGATGCGTTGACGGAGTTGTTCAGACAGTCTTTTACTTCTCGTGAGTGCATTGGTCACGGTTTCGTGAGAGAGATTTTTACATTCCGGTCAGCCACTCCGGCCGCACTTCCCTCGGCGCATACAAACGGCAACGGTGTGCACCACAAGCCTTCGGCTGGCTCGTCAAAAGCGAATGGCGTAAGTCATCCAACGGCGGTAAAACTGCCGCAAAAGAAACCGTCGTCCTCTCCCGCGCCAGCATCTGTAGATATCGAAATGGCCGAGACGGATAGTCCACCGGCCGTGGGTAAGAAGCGGAAAAAAGTCCAGAGTATAGCCTGTATCGCATCTTGCATCTTCGCATATCGCAGACTTGTACGCATCTTTAGCATATCTTATATTGCCAGTTGCTTTTCACGCTGTCATGTTTCTCTTTGTCTAAAGTGAACTGCACGTGCAGCCAATCACAAGATCAAATTCACGCTTGCAAAACAAGCAGATGGGACGCGCGGGATTCGAATCGTGTCTGAGCAAATTTTCTGAAGCCGAACCGCACTTGGCCCCGCGAATGCGTCTCTGACTGCTTGACCTCGACTCACGACCTGTGTGCTAAGCGGTCCCAAGTCGCGATCTAGTGGCTGCACCGTGATACCTCTCGCAGGTGCTGTTTGAGATCGCATATCGTCCAGGTCCGCTGAGAATACGCGCGTTTCAAGTCGTCCATCTGCTGACCGTGTCTGTAGGACCGCGTCTCGATGCACCACGAGCTCGATCGTTGCCCTGGCTCAGTGATATGCACATTCATGTTCTCGGGGCGGCACATTCGGAACCTTCTTGCCTTTCACCTCCAACGCGCCGCGAAGACAAATGTCACCCTCTTCCTCAAGCAAGAGAATGCAGGTGTACTCAACCGGCCGCTCGACGCTCGACTGCGCGTGGAGACCCCAGACGGCGTTGGTGACGAGACCATGTTCTCGTGGGAATTGTGGGACCCCGCATTGCGTTCGCTTGAGCGCGTCGTCTTCGATCGCAGAGGGCACACTCGCCTCCCGAGCAATCGCCCGCTGTACAAGCATCCTCGCTCTGCCCTTCTTGCTTCCACAGATACCCCCATTCGCAGTCTCATTGTCACCACAAAACCGACATCTACCGTCGCAGCGGTCCGTAATCTCCAGACGCGCCTCGACGCGTCAAGCACGCTCGTCATATTGCAAGGCGGCCTCGCAGTCTACGACTCGCTCATCCGCGAGGTGTTTTCCAATCCCGAGCAGCGCCCGCACTTTATCCTCGGCTTGTCCTCCCATGGCATTTGGCGGCGAACTCAGCACCATCTTGTGCACGACCGCGTCGGAGGTTTCAAGTTTGGCATCATCGCGGAACTGGCGCGCTCGGTTAGACGCGACTTCGAGGCATCTGAGAGCGACTCGCTGCCCTTCCCAGAGCGCACTCTCAAGCTTCAGGACATATATAGTGGACCGAAGGACGACCCGAGATATCTATCGCTCCGCCAGACGGTTACTGCGCTCCTTCAAACTGAGGCGCTCAAGTCGCGGTGGCTACCCATGGCCACGATGCATCGACGTCTGTTGCGTGACTGCGTCGTGCAGAGCTTGCGTCCAGCCTATTGCAGCCCTCAGTGGGTGTGTTCCAGCGGCCCTCAAGTTTGAAACTCCTGCGAGGCGCATGATTGAGGAAGTATGCAAAGAGGCAGCTGCCGTCTTCCACGCGCAGAACGTTTCACATCGTGTTCAAGTGCGCAAGAGCAACACTAGTCTTAACATCAAGTCTCTAGTCGCTGAAGTGATGCGCCACTGTGACTCGGCCGACTCGGTTCCAACACAGATGGGTTTCCATCTCGACAGCGGCGTATTGACGGACGTGGACTACTATAACGGGTATCTTGAGCTATTGGGCAAACAGTTCCAGGTCCCGACGCCGTCGATCTCGATGCTTTTGAACATGGTTAAGCTCAAGCACTCCTCGTGCTGCGAGGCAAGTCCGACAAGCCGATCGGCATATCACAGCCCAAGCAAGGGGGTTCAGACTACTAGACTTGCCGCAATGCAATATCTTCCGATCCCACTAATGTAGTCAACGCCATACAGAATGTACGGTTGTTCAAAGGCGAGACTACTTGTGCTAAAGTACATCAGACCTAAAACAATCCCAAACTTCATTCAAGTGCGACTTCGAAGTCCTCGACCATCTCCAGATCCCGCTGACCGCCTCAACGTCGGTCGGTCGCTTCGTAAGCCTGTCCATGATCTTGAAAATCGCAGCCAGGACAATCATGCCGAAGCTGCGCGCCCCGAATTCTTTCCGTTTGTCTGCTTCGCCCACGTGCGCTGGATAGTCTTCCCGCTCGTATGGCCGCTCCGTTACCCAGCACCAGGTGTACCAGACGCGGAGCAACGCGTCATTAAGATTCTCTACGTTCTCCTCGTTGGGAAGCAATGCGTTCAGTACAGATCCAACGAGCTGCGAGGTGTGGATGTGCATGCGAGCCTGCAGCTGCTTGCGCAATTTCTGTTGGGAGCTCTTCTGAGTGATTGTACCCATCATGACCTAGCTATCATTAATCATTGGCGACACGGTCAAGATGACGTCAACTCACCTCCATTTCGGTCAGAGGTTTGGTCTCGTGCAAAGCGTGAAGCGTAGTCATGCGCTTCAGTTCAAATTTGTACTGCTCATACAGCATCTCGATTGACGTCAAGTCCTCCTGTGTCGGGTCAGGGATCTCTTTAACCCACTCCTGGACCGATATGAGCAGTTCGTCGGTTATTGCCAACTCGACCTCGCGAGTGGATCTAGTCGGGCGTGGGATTTCGAGCTCATCGATGTCCGCTGCTTTGACACGGCGATAGAGGTTTCCGAGTGCGCGAGTGCTTTGATAAAAGTCGCCGGCAGATGCATCTGCGACTTCGTCCGCCTTCCAGTCCGGTTTGGCTGGAAACTCGTAGTGAGGGATACTCCGATGAGGAACAGGCACTCCCTAGCCGATCGGGCACAGTTAGCGGGTTTTTAAGAACGATTTTTGGCCTCACCGTCTTAGCGTAGTCCACAGCTTGACTGTGAAGTGCAGCAAGCTGCATACACTTGCCACAGCCGACGCCATCCATGTTTTGGTCGGCGATGACGAGATGCGTCGTCGAGACGAGACCAAGAACATCGCTGTTGATGTACTCGGTGACGAAGTCTGCAACATCTGCAATCGTGCAGTCGCGATCGATTTTCTTCTTCTCGCCTGGTGTGTAATCGGCGGGTCGAAACTTGTTGGCCTGTACCTGCTCAATGAACTTCTTGTACTCGGACACATGGAACAGATCGCCTGATAGATATGAGAGCCAGGCTATGTCAGAGTACTGAAAGGAAAACTAACCGTCGAGGTCGCCGCCGCCTAAGCAAGATGCGATAGATCTCGCGCCCGCGGGGTTTTCAGAACATGCCGCACACGCAAGGGTAAGACTTACCTTGTGCGGAAAAAACCACACAGTTCGACAGTTTCTCAATGTCGAGTGGTGATCCGTCTTCTGGAACGACCGCCGTTACAATCTGGTCGCCATAATCAGTGAGCTTGACATCGGCGAGAGCAGATAAACAACAACCTGCACGTCTCCTGGGTGAACCACAGGGCTGCGGCATATCATGATAGGACCTTTCAGGAAGTAGCCATGGGGTGATCCTCGTCTTGGATATGAACTAGCAGATCGAATTAGTAGTGGTTCGTATGCCATAGAACTTGACAATACCCATAACTTCGCCAGAACCAAGCATTTTATGCTCGTCGAGAACACCAACGAGCGTCCAACTGTCGGGTACACGGATGCGAGCCTGGTACTTTATCTGTCTGAACACGACCCAGGTAGCAGACTGAATCATGCCGTAGAACCAATAATCGTCCAGGAGGAGAGGACTATCTGGTGTGCAATCGTCTCGGAACCCAAAGGAAAGGTCCTTTAGAGCACCGAGTACATAATGAACGTTGAACCGTTGGCCGATTTTAAGCTGCGCAAGCAACATGCGGAACCTGCCGACATTATTGGTGCTTTGCAGTGTCTCGTCCATCACGTTTTGTTGCAAAGTCATAAATGTCGAAAGATGGACATTGAGATCTTCCAGGACCATCACCAGTGGCCTGTTGAACGCACGCTAAGACAGCTCTCCACGCGGGTATTAAATAAGCGCACCGGTTAAGATACATCGTCGATGCCCGAGGAATGTTGGCAATCTCGATATCCAAGGAGTCGGGTGCATCAAATTTGTTCATCGAAGGTCGCAAGCAGAGCACGCGCCCTTTGAGAGTTGGGTCTACATAGATCATGCCCTTGGACCCGCCTGTTTGACGATTCGTCAGTAATTTCCCCCTTTTCACAAGTAACATACCGATACGAATCTGAAACGCCTTCGGCACAAACTGCGTCGGGTCGTAATCCTCATCGCCTACATCGGGGAGTCTCTTCGTTGTGTAAAGCTTCTCTAAAATCTCCTTCGCGAGCTGGCTCGAACACGGAGCGCAACCGTCGGAAAGGACGTTGACCTGGCTGTCGTTATCCATGACCTCATCGATGTGGCGGATCTCGTCTAGCTCGATAGCAAGTGACGGATAGGTAGCGCTGAAAGCTTGGGAAAGGCGAGCACCGTACCTGGAAAGAATGCAAAAGTTAAGGACAAGTAACAACACGCAGACTTATGATCTCACAGGGACGGCGAGTTGATGACCTTGTCAAATCTCCCTAGCTTCTCGCGGATAACCTGAGCGTTGACGGTCACCGGCATAGAGGTGCCGGCGGCGGCGATACTGAATGGCGTCACAAACCAGACGGTGTGTTCTTTGAGGGCACCAAACGAGTATGCCAGGAACTCGAAATGTCGACCAGCGACCATGAAGCCATTTTTGAGGATGCCACCAACGTAGCTGTTGACGAATGCATGGCCGTTGTTTCTCTGTCCCAACGATATTGATGATGCTCTTCATCGGTGAAGTGCACTCGACAAAATGGTCAGGGTGGTGAGGATATCGACGGAGCACTCTGTTTGATAAGACAGGGAAGGGACCTTCGAGATGGATGGCCGTCGGAGGATTGTAATGTGATGACAGAGGAAGGCGGACGAGTCGAAAATGCGCGGCAAGAGCTCGTTCCCAAGCCAAGTGACCTTTTTTTGTTTGCCTGCCTTTTCTCTGCGAAGAGCAGCTTTACTGAGAGCTTTTCGTTCTCTTCCTTCGCGCGATGAAGGAGTTCAATGAGTCGCTCTGATCGGA
>JAGTJP010000675.1:0-11411 GCA_020744175.1 Auriculariales sp. MPI-PUGE-AT-0066
TCTGCCCATGCTTTATACACTTTGAATGCTTCAAATGTATCTGACTTCTTTCGCAGTGGGTAAGCGGCGTGTTTTGATGATTTGTCGTCGTGGAACGCAGCGAAGTACTTGTAACCTGATACTGTGAGCACGGGCATCTCGACTATGTCGCCGTGTACTAGTTCTAGGATTTTCTTCGTTTCGTTCCAGTTGATTTGAATGGGTTTGCGTGCATTTTGCCGGCGAGACAGGTTCGCAGATAGGGTCAGGTTTGCGCTTGGTGTCTAGGCGCATACCTGTGCCATGCTTCTCTTATTGCTCGCTCTAATCCTCCGATATGGTGGTGCATTGCGCGTCTATGCCACAACGTGATATCAAGGGGAAGAGAGGCTTGAAGAGCGACAGCGTTGGTCGAATTTTGACTTATGGGCTCATGTCTGCGTACCCGAGGCAGTTGTCACCAATAGTCGCTGTGAATGTGATTTCGTCGTCAAGGGTGAAGGTCATTTGATTAGCCTTTGCGACCATGGTGAGTCCCTTATTCTTCACGAGGTAATTCGTTGAAATGAGATGACAATTGAGTGGGGGAACATGAAGTACATTCGTCAGGGCAATGGGTCTTTTATCTACACCGTTCACACATGGTCTGAATACGATCGTGCCCACTCCTTCAGCGTGTATGATGTTTCCATCTGCTACGCGTACTGGAGCTTTACACTTTCGTATTTGGCAAAGAATTCTCTTGAGGGCGTCATATGAGTAGAGGCGCCTGAGTCTGCCAGCCATGATTGATAGTTGTGTGTTCGGTGGACGAGGATAGAGCGACACTTGCCGATTGGGCGACGTTTGCAGTAGCGTTGGGTCCGGCTGAGTGAACGACGAGGGCAGTGTTGGCGGCGTTGGATTGCGCGCGTTTGAGTTCTGCTATCTCGTCATCCTTAGCCTTGTCCTTCTTCTTGAAGCATTTGTCTTCGAGGTGGCCGAGTTTGTTACAGAAGACACATTTAGGCCTTCTCCGCCTCCATTTCCACTATAGCACTTCTCTGCCGTGTGTCCAACCTTGTTGCAATTGGTACACTTAGGTTTTGCGGTAGTGCTTGTCGTGGTGGCTGCGGCGACTATGCCTGCTGTGGATTCTGCGACCAGAACGCCGTGCTCAGTCTTCTTCAAACCGTAGAGTTTGGGCGCTGTCTCTCGGTTGATGTCCTCGACGATGAGGCGCTGGCGAAGGGCTTGCACGTCTCCAAGCTTGCTGTCGTCGCCGATCAGGTTGGTGACGAGCATCTTGCAGCTGTGGTCATCTGACAGTGCGCGGATGATGGCCTGGTTGTAAGCTCAGTGTCCAGCTTGTCGATAGTAAAACCGGATTCACGTCGCTCCTTGATGCGAGCCATGGCATCTGCGACACGCGCGGCGAAAACGTCTAGCTTCTCTCCGACTCCAAGGCGCATATTGAAAAATTCGTTGTACGCGTTATAGCGCGACGTGGCTTGGGTAGTGAGATGGCGTGCTTTGATTGCTTTCCAGAGCTCAATTCCATCGTCGATTTGTCGCGCATGGCTGTCTTTTCTTCGAGGGAGAGAGTCCTTGCGATGTAACCTGCGGCGCGCGAATTGTCCTCTTCCCATTTTTCAATGGCGTCGAGTTTGCTTTGGTCGAGGACATTTGGTGGGGACGGTGGAGCGTACACTGGTTTCTTCTTTAGTTCAATGACGATGCGCCAGAGGCCTTTGGTGCGGAGGAATGATGAGACTTCAAGTTCCCATGTAGGGTAGGTGCCAATCGTAAGAGGGGCAATCCGAGATAGATCCGCCGTGTCCATTTTGTCTCAGCAGGGCAGGCGAGGGGCAATTTACTTCTCTGTGGAGACTCGTCCGACAGCAGAAGGGTGGGAGTTACTTCCCCAGCGGTGTAGCGGGTGAAGGGGAAGGACGAGGTGCGGGATGCGCACTACACAAGCCCTATGAATCGCACGGGCTGCTGCTCGAGAGGCTCGCACTACTCGCAAGGAGTAGCTTCAGAGTATCGAGTGCCGACTTCCCGTCAGGTACACCTGGCAATCGCTATACTTGGGGCGAGAGCTCGTATGCAAGGAAAGCGGGTCGAGGATACAGGTGCGATAAAGTCCAACTGCTCGGAGTTGGTCTGCTCACTGCTTTGAGAACGGACAACGGGAGATCAAGAGCTCGATTTGTCGATCCGATATCTTCTGGTGATCGCAGGTAAAGTCGATGATCGCGTGAGTGAGATTGCGCGAGGATCGGGGTGCAAATGGCCGTGTAGGTGAGTGATGTGCGCGGGTGTGTGGCCGATGGTAATTCGGGATTTGTACACCTAGAGCGCGGGGCTCATAACCTGTTGAACTTAATTGTCTGCGACGGGAGAAGGGCAACCAGATATGAGATTCGATCTACTGAGAGCGTGACTACATACCTGCGACGGGAGAAGGGCAACCAGAGAAAAGCTCCGGTGCCTCCCGACGCAGTTTATCTATGGGATGGAGATTGCCGGAACGAGAGAGTAAAAGCGAGAAGATTCCAGAAAATTCCTCAGATCCCTTTCCATATTCAACAAAACTATGAGGGGTAGTCCTAGAGGCTCTACCACCTGAACTCACATACATACCAATCCCGCTGCACAACATACAAAAGCTCTGACGTTACTTCCCAGTTCGTCTCAGCGGAGACCGACATGCCGCAAGCTGCTTCAGCGCCGCTATTGCTTCCTCGATAGCCTGGAGAAAGTGGCAGCATGTTTATTACCGAGGCTGGGGAGCAGGTGACGTCAATTCTACGAACCGCGTGGGCTCTTAAATGCTCGCCTCATTGCCTGGCCCCATTCTTACCCTCTTTTCTTCCTTTCTGCTGTATCAAAACTGCTGCCTATGATTAATCGCGTTTTACCCGGTCGACACCCAATATCCGAATTGCTTCCGCAAGGTTTCTCTGGATCGTTGCCATCACATCAAGACTTTCAGCTGCCAGCTTGCGTATGAGCAGATGCTTCAAATGAATTTAGATCGACGGAAATAGGCTATTTGATTTACACGGCGGTAGCTTCGCGTCGCCGGAAACTATGTACAGTGGCGGAACTCCGGACTGCCCGTCCATATACTCATAAATTACTCGTGAATATACAAATTTAAACTTATAAAAGTATTGATAGACATACCTGATCAGGTTCAACGTGTATTGAATGGTTTTTCAGGACGGTTGGATCTAATGCCCACTTCCTGTGACTCTTGGTGTGAATACCATGAAAACTCGAGGAGCTAAGAGTCATTTTAGCCAGCTTCAGGCATCTTTGATATAATTATAATTGTGTATTAGTAAGTTTGGGCCATTCAAAGCGGGTTCAAAGTGCATGCATCTCGAGGAATACTCGCCCCGATTTGACCTGTTCCGGCAAATTCCGTTATACCAGTAGAACCAAGATCTAGTCACAACCTGAATTGTGTCATATCAACCTAAGAAAATAAAGTGCAGCAGCCTCTTATAAGTATAAAAGTCTGTTTCCGCAGTTTTTAGGTAGTAGCATAACCAAAGCATGAATTGTGGAAAGAACATTTTCACCCTTTCCCGAGGGATGATTCCTCGATTCAGAAGACCAAATCCGTTCAACCAGCATCAAAGACACTTAAATTTATTCATAAAGATTTGAACAGAAATTAACTGCCTAAGGCTTTAATTTCAGGCTGCAGCTGAGAAGCTGTCTGAACATTTGCCACCTCAAGCCGAGCCCAGCGTCAGCCAGTCAATACCACGCGATATGATGCCTCAAAGCACTCAGGGAAATACTAATAGTCAATTCAGCTTCCAATATTTTAGTCCAATACGATCATATCAAGCAATGGGGTTCGAATTGTGGACGGGCAGTCCGAGCTTCCGCCACTGTATATCTGTTGCAGACGACCGTGACACGCGACACGCGACAAGCGTAGCACTGGAACATACACCGAAACACAATACAGCGCTGCTCTTTGGTAATCTCAGGCTGTTGCGATAGTTCACCGTGCACACGTAAAAGCTCGAGCATCAGTCAAATCGCGCCACCACGGGTCTCACCGATAGGCCGACCGCGCGGACAGACAAGATTGGACTGTGCACCGAGGTTCCACGTGGGCCAGGAACAGCCAGTGCTGCGAAAGCAATATGACTCATCATGTCTCGTAGGTCTCCCGGCAACCGGCGAGGTGGGCACGAGGGTATGGGTCGGCGTCCACCGACTCTAGCGTCAGCCACGACCGACCTTTAATCACAACGCAATGAGCGATGTGACTTGAACAGAACGGTTGACGCGGCTGAGCTTCGAGAATGTCAGAATCCCTATGAAGGGGCCACCATTCCACCTCGATGACAGCTGGGGGCAGGGGAGGGCATAGAATGAACGGGATATAGTCTGTGAGTTTGTGGAATCTTCAAGGGAGAGTTCGGGGTTTTTATAGAATTCGGGGCTTTGGGGATAGAGGAAACAACGGAAGGCACGCGTGGCAAGATGGACGAGTCCAGCGATGAGGCATGGCGCAAGACTGGAGCTGCTCTGCATGATTGGTCTACTATATGCAGAAAAGGAGAAAGGCAGGTTCGGGTGGGGCTGAGCCAAGGGGGAGCGGGGCACCGTTCGGCCAACTCGTTACACCGTACTCGTTTTATACCCACCTGCGGGTTATCATGGCATGCCTCAAGGCGGCAGCGCTGCGCCCATCCCTTCTGTGCATTTGTTGTGGGATGCTTGTGCAGTTTTAATGCTAGGAAATGCTCGTGCGGCGGTCCAAACTGAAGACTGTCACATCAAGTCAGACCCCATGCGGATGCTCTGTTTACTCACGCAGAACTGTTCATCTCGTGACTCTTCTCCGTTCTGGAGTTTCCCGAGCCCTGCGAAGAAACGTGCAGCTGCTAGAGATCCTTTGGCTCCCGGTTCAGAGTTGTAGGAGGCGAAGTTGTTGCGGGCGGCTTGCGCCGTCCACGTCTCAACCTCCGTTATCGACGCCGCCGCCCTTGGAGTTACTACGCGGCGGCAATCTCGACGGCTCATTTTACTGGCCGCTACTTGTACGCGTCGGAGCGGGGAAGGCTCTCGAATGGAGGTTGACGCATGCGGTGTGCCTTCGCCCTTGACGTCAGCCCATCACGCCTCCAAAGGGTCTCAATTGCTTTGAGCGTGGTGTCTCGCATGAATGAATGCCCGGGGAAAATTCTCGATGAATTTTATACAGCCACACGCCGTCCCAGAAGCCCTCGCGAGTCGGTCGGTTGCGGCCACAAGCAGTCAAACATCACGCGGGCATCTAAACCCTGAACAAAACTTCTTCTCAGGAGTTTTGAATCTGGATTCATTTTACCTAGCAGGCCACCCTCTGATTACCCGGTGAGTTGCAAAGGGCAACCCGTTAGTCAGACAACATCGCCCTTCTGAGTCTGGCAAATTTTTTGACAAAATGGAATGACTTCGATCGTGCTTGCCGAGCCGGCATCGCAAATTACTTTTGGCCGGTCTGACTATTAATTTTATTACGCTACATCAAGATGAGACTGTGTTTTTTTCTAACATTAGCAAACCTGCAAGTCCACCAGCTACCATCTAGAACGCCGTGCTGAGGGCCGAATTTACACAAGGGCGTGGATTCTGGTTGGAAGTCTGATGGTCGACGCTGGATCTGAGTACATTCGAAATGATCGCAACTGGTTCTTTCGCTCTCTTTGGGCGGCCGAGACCGGCCGCCAATCGCCTGCAACTTGTCTGACGGCATACCCGCATCATCACTCAGAGTTGTTTGACTCTGGTGCAAGTTTGCACGTCCTGGCAACATTGCTCCTCAATGAACAGGCTGTGCCTGGTTAGTTGTCTGTGACCCAAACAAGTCGTCCTGTATTTGAATTGGGTTGACTTGTTCCATCTCGATGAGGCTCGAATCGCACTGATAGTGTACCACACAATACTTCAAAGTTTGTCCCCCCGCCGAGTTTGATAGCTCCGAACGGACATTTTGCTTGAGAGAGCCGACCCTGTCATCTAAGTCATGCTAAGCTGACTTGCATTAGCGAGAGAACATAGGCCGAGACCGTTTGGACCTTTTAATGCAGATAGTTTGCTCACTTGCAGCGGATCCAAGATCGTCTTCAACATGCTGCGCCGCTAGTTCGGTTCTCAGCAACGAGAAACTTCAATCAGCGACTCCGGTGTTTGCGCGATGAATAAAGTCAATTCAAACATCATTAGAAAACTCGGTAACTCATCAGCTAAGTTTCACAGGGAGAACGGTCCCTAGTGAGTATGTTGTTCTTCTTCCCACCATGCCTGAGGTGTTCTTCTTAAGACAGTAGGAGCTCGAGGTGGAAGCCTCGGCGTACTTGTAAAAGGAAAATAATACGGCATTGAGAATCAGGGAATTTTCCTGAGTAAGGGTTAGGTAAAACTGTTGATCTTGTGCTGAAACATCGTTCGGGCAAGAATTTTGGAAAGGCTTTTGCCTTCCTCAATTCTTCCAATCATCCTCAGAGTACGGTAACGGTCATAATTGCGACTATATTACCCGAAGGACAGTCACAGGAAGGATTGCGGAAGGTAAAAGCTCTTCCGCAAGCCTTACCTGTCCATATTTCAGCAAGATCAGCCGTCTTACGCAAACCTTACTCAAATCCTAATACATTGTCAGCCAGTGCTTGGGCGCAAAAGGGCCCATCGTGTTATGTTTACAGTTCATGTCGAGTACACCTGAATGAATGGCTTACAAGAGATCCAGGAGGCCAACCTGAAGAAACATGTCGATAAGTGACCAGAAGGATGTTTCCAAGCTACTAATTGCCTCACCGCGTGAATTTAGTGAGCAGCGACCAAAGATTTGTTCTCATGGGGCAGTACAGGTGGATGCGCGATACAAATACATACAGAGTCATGCCTTTCAAATTTCATTTCGTTTATGCAGTTGTCCTCAGACATTCAACGCCTTGCTCGCGGGTTGGGCAATGCGTCCGTGCGGACCGTGCGTTCCTCCCGTGGCGCCGCCTTCATGTTTTCCTCCAAGCTTTCCACCTCCTTGAGCGTTCTCGTGCAGAACGTGCTCGGGACGACGACCAAAGTCTTCAAAGCCTCCTCCACCGCTGGGAGGCGATGAGCCTGGCGCGGCGGGCCGCGGGTAGTCGTCCTTGTTAGAAGTTGGAACAGCATCGGGGTCGTCAGTCGCGGCAGCGGCTGACTCACTGCTTATGCGTTTAATGCGTCAGCTTATCATTCCATCGGCGCGAAAGGGTGAATTAAAAGTAGGAGCAAGTGGCACGTGGATAAGAAAGTTGTGGAATCCCCACCTCTTGGACTCGACGTGGTGTCCATGGCCGTGTCCATGGCCAGGGCGCTTGCCACTGGCTGACATGCGACGACCCGCGATCTTGACTGTGTTGATATTTTTCATACGCATTCGAGGATTTGCAGAGCAGTTACGTTAATCAAACCGCGTTGAAGAAGTAGTCAGCAGCCGGTCAGGTGCAATCATTGCACGCCGTGTACCCACAAGCATCGCGGCAGATGTTGAGAGCGGAGATATATTTCTCGCAGGATGTTGGGGGCCGGTTTACGGTTCGAGCCGAGGGTAGGTTTGAGTTGAGTTGACGCCCAAGCAGTGGGGTCGGCGTCATCGACATGGCCGACACGACCCAAGCGAAAGCAACGCGGATCACAAGGAAGTAGAAAGTAGAGTAAGCAAGAGGCGCAAAGCAGATTGAGAAAAATCATAGGTCGTTGACAGAGAAGAGAGGTTTCGTCAGCTGCAGCCAGACGCATGTGTCGCGAAATAGCGCACCGGCAGGAGGGTGCTGAGTGAGCAGTTGAGCCTGGTTCTGTTCGTGGTGTATCTCGGTGGACATGATTGAAGACGGGCTTTGCGTGAGAAATGCGGCAATGGCGCTGGTAAGACAAAAGTACGCGGTGCTGATGGTGGTAGGAGGAAGACCTTCAGGCGAGATCTGTGACAGGCGTGACAGGCGCCGAAGCTTTTGTCACCTGACGCTGCTCCAAGTTCTCGACTTCTCGAGACCAGTACGAGATTGAGAGCGCGACACGCCTAGCTGTGAGTCCTCAGCTCAAAGAATGTCTCGAACCATCCTCAACCGTCGTAAGATCGAGTATAACTGCGATATCACGGTAAATTCCGGCAGGTAAACACCCACTCGTTCCGGTGTTCCGGTGAAATCGGAACGCTAGTCTGCATACCCAGGGTGGTCCACTGAATCTGATGAGGTATGTCAGGTAATAGGCTCCTCCTCAATGGCATACTTGTACCTGCGTCCAGGACGCAGACACCCCAACTAGAGTCGTTCTCCTTTCAACTATCAAAGCTTTGATGTGGGGGTGATTATTCTCGTATAAAATTCTATGGGCTACATCTTACAATCACGCGGACGACGGTGGCTGCATCTTTGCAGCGATAGATGCGCTGAATGCATTCATTCCGGCGCTATCCAAGAACTCGATCAAGCGAGTAATCTTGATTTTACCGCCGGCGTCTCGGTGGAACCACGCAAACAGTACAATCTCGACGTTGAGATCAGGAATGTCGAGCTGCGTGCTCGCGGTGTGAAGACCCTGCATGGCTATGAGCGGTCAGGATGTCATACCCGAATGGATACTCACCAGGACGGCCACGCGGTCATCTTGCTCGACAACTCAATCGGAGTAATCTTGAGATCGAAAGGCGATTAAAGATCGCGCTTTTTGTTATTCGTAGATAGCGTACCTTGAAGTCATCACGGAAGAGGAACTGCCGCGAGGTCTTGGTTCGCGCTACAAACTGCTCCCTTGTCTTGTCGACGTAAGTGTCGTATCCGGGGAAGTTCAGTGAGCCCGATGGTCGATGTTCACGCCGCATATCCTGCGCGAGATCGATAAGACAGGTGATCCGCCATGCGCGTGTCTGCACACCTCACTGAATCTCTCCTCAAAGGAGGCGAAGTCATTCCGGGCGTAGTCCTCAAAGGATCCCAGAAGATGAGCGAGCTGTTCGGATAGGTGGACTGGCGCGGACATGGTGCAAGGATGGCCGTACGAACACGGAACCGCACGTGGCTTTATGGCGCGCGCCGAAGTGATTGGTCGCGTGATGGAAGAATCGCATTTGCAAGATGGCCTGATCTTGATGCTGGCATTATCGCTCAGATTAGGGGTTTTAAGCAGTTTCGGTGAAGATTCACGTTGAGATGGAGCAATCAACAGCCTAAACACTTGCGGCTCAGGAGCTCAAACATCGGTGATTTCTCAAATTTCGCGGCCTCCAGTGTGCTGATTATGAAATGCCCGGACAGAAATAACTGAAAGACACAAGGTTTAGAATAGCATTATCAATACACTGATCAAGTAGTGATGCAGTGACTAAAAGTCGTAGATTCACTAGTAAGTCACCGCAGCCGCGTCGGCAAGAAGAGGATCTTATGTTCGGTCAGATTGAATGTTGGTTGCCAGATCAAGTACGGGGAAAGGGTAAGCAGAACTCTTGTATGCTTCTTGAGAGCCATTAATCTATGCTTTGTAAATTTGAAGAGCCCCATTTGAATGGGGAAGCGATGAAAGAACTTTCACTCTCAGGTCGGCGCCCGAAATTTCCTGGCTCTCGTCCAGCTTCCTGATTCGCGCGACGCCGCAGCCGCCACCGCCGGCCGCATACCTCCCTCGCATCTCCTTGTTTCGCCCCAACTACACCTAGCTGATGGCGCGCACCCA
Organism: Auriculariales sp. MPI-PUGE-AT-0066; assembly: GCA_020744175.1. Lineage (NCBI taxonomy): Eukaryota > Fungi > Basidiomycota > Agaricomycetes > Auriculariales > Auriculariales sp. MPI-PUGE-AT-0066. Next base: position 9,691 of record JAGTJP010000675.1, read on the forward strand.
TAGACACGCCATAGACACCCGCCAGTACAACCAAATCCACGCACATTATGGCCAACACGCTTGCGCACCAGGCTGGCGGGCTGAAGGGTAGACATTGTTGCCGACATCGAGTATGGGGTTGCTCGCAGATGTGGTGCCGGTTCGCTGAGTGACGTTCTTCTCAGAGTTAGCGACATTTACTTTGGCCAACTACCACCTTACTCCGGCGGCGTTCTTGAATATGGCCTTCGTCTTCACCCTGTACTCGACCGGAATTATCCAGGACGCTTACTTAATTTGCTGGGCGTGTTTGACGGCTTGTGCGTAATTTCGGACGTTCGTACACGAGTTCGGCGCGCTCACATCAAGATCTCGTCTGACGGTTCGCCTGCATGTAGCTAGAGGCTCGGCGGCAAGGGTCGCATCAAACAATGGAACGGCGACGAGGGAGAGCGCAGGTTCATTTCTGCGTGTGTATATCCTCCTAGCTCTGCTATCGTTCACGATGCTGACCATCGTTCCTGCTCTGTGCTCCCCGAATGGTGGGTACGACGATGATCTCATTTGTCGCCGTGGGATTTGCGTAGTTGGCAGAACCCCCGATCTGAAGGCGGGCAATTGTCCCTTTGTTACCAAGTCCAGTGACTGTGTCACGTGTCATACTTCACACCCTGTACTGTGGTACTGATACAGAGCCGCACTAAATGCAGTGGAAACGAAGTTGGATATCTACCCTCCGGATAATACGCAGAATTTCAGCGCGATTGAGATCAATTTCTCGCATGTCAACTCCCATTTCTGAATCGTTTCGACCACGGTGTGTAGTCATTGGAAGCCCGCAAATGACATTGATTAACTCCAGACCACGACCTTAAACCCCATTAAGCACCGCAACCTTGCCGTGAATGCTCAGCTTGGATGTAAGACTGCGTCAAGTGTTCCTGAGTGCCGTAAAATATGCGTTCCGGTGAGCCATTTGTGCGTGCCGCATCAGAACAGTGCGCGAATTATGCTTTCCCAGCGCCGCCCGCATGAGGCATTTGTGCCTGCCTACCCCAGCTATATAAGCCCCACCACGGCCTTATGCGGTACAGCAGCACCCAAAATCCCCTCACAATTCTCGAGCCGTACGTTTTATGCTCTTCTACAGCTGTGACCTATACTAACTCGGCCGCTGCAGGATGCAGACTTTCACCTCCGTCCTCGTCAGCGCCTCCTCTGGTGGAGGCTGTGGCAAACTCATCGTGCAACTGCGGTTCTAAGTACTTCCATGGTTGCAGCCCTGGTTTCGTCACTATTTTGACAATTTTTCTCTGCAGTTGCCAGTGTAAGCCGGGCGAGTGCAAATGCTGAACGCATTCCTTCCTGAGCAAGGTCGTCGCGCTCTCTGTAATCACAATAGGCTCAACACAAATTGATGTATCATCTCGTTTTGTAACAAGCGGTTGCTCAGACCTTTGAGACCGAAGCTGCGAAGACAGTTGAATTTCCTTCAAAGATGTTGCAACGGAAAATTCGAGGCTGTTGTCTCCGATATCAATGTAAGCCGCATACCGCACATACAATGGCAAACGAACTATTCCTACCTTTGCACCAAATTCGCTTTTCTCTTTACTATTGATCCCGATCGACCGCCGGCAAGTAGTGATACTGCCCTACTGCATGCCACAGTCACCGTGCCAGCGAGCTGATGACCACGCGAGTCCGGATGCATAGAGGGGGTACACTCACGATCTTCGCAG
>JAGTJP010000676.1:0-11398 GCA_020744175.1 Auriculariales sp. MPI-PUGE-AT-0066
GTGCTACAGTTCCCCCTCGTCGCGCGCCACTTCGTGCCGAAGTGCCCTTGTCGCACTATCGTCGTCGCGCGCCCCTTTCTGCTGACGTGCTGCCGTCGCACCGTCCTCGTCGCGCGCCCCTTCTGGCTGACGTGCTGCCGTCGTACCGTTGTTGTCCTCTCGCCTCTACCCGCGGACGTGCCCCCATTGCACCATCGTCGTGCGCGCCCCTTTGGCGGACGGGCACCCGTCGCACCGTCGTCGTCGCGCGCTGCTACCCACAGACGGCCCCCATCGCCCCATCGTCGTCGCATGTCCCTTCCCGTTGACGTGCTGCCGTCGTCACCGTCGTCGTCGCCTCATTTCTGCTCTGCTGACGTGCTACAGTTCCCCCTCGTCGCGCGCCACTTCGTGCCGAAGTGCCCTTGTCGCACTATCGTCGTCGCGCGCCCCTTTCTGCTGACGTGCTGCCGTCGCACCGTCCTCGTCGCGCGCCCCTTCTGGCTGACGTGCTGCCGTCGTACCGTTGTTGTCCTCTCGCCTCTACCCGCGGACGTGCCCCCATTGCACCATCGTCGTTGCGCGCCCCTTTGGCGGACGGGCACCCGTCGCACCGTCGTCGTCGCGCGCTGCTACCCACAGACGGGCCCCCGTCGTCGCGCGCTGCTACCACAGACGGGCCCCCGTCGTCACGCGCCGTTACCCACAGACGGGCCCCCGTCGTCGCGCGCTGCTACCCACAGACGGGCCCCCGTCGTCGCGCGCTGCTACCCACAGATGGGCCCCCATCGTCGCACGCCGCTACCCACAGCGGGCCCCGTCGCACCATCTTCGTCGCGCGCCGTTACGCTCTGACGTGCGACCGTCACACCGTCGTCGTCTCATCCTTACCCCGCTGCCCCCGTTCGCAGTCTTTACCAAAGGGTGCCGCCTGTGGGCTCACCATCGCCGCCCTGCCGTCGCCCGCGTCGACTCGAAATTTCCTGCACCTGCCCCTTGCCGTCTTCTCCTCGTCGTTGCCGGAAGTCGCTTCCCGTCCCCATCTTGCATTGGCCTGGACGTCTACAGTGTTTCAGAAACATGTATATACATATCTCAAATAACTACACTAATCAGCTATATTTTGAACCCATATTTACCCCAGTGGAGGGAGCTTTTGACGTCTGCAGCCCATACGGATCCGCGTGTTCTGATTGGTGTTGCAACCGAGGGCTATGCTAGCTGATGGCCGCGTGATCTGTGAAGGGACTATTAGCTTAATGATGCCGGAAAACGTGGTTAGCATAGCAATTGTATGTGCCTGTGCCGAGCTGCCGGCAAGCCACCGGCAGGCTCCGGTAATCCCGATCGTACAGTTGTTGCAGTTTCCCACTGCTTGACACACAGATTGAGAATAGAAAATAATTTTAAGCCACTCTATACAAGTTTTTCTGACTTGGAACTCATCTCTGCTCATGTCTTGATGTGCTAGCAGAATCTAAAGTTCCGGAATTTACCGAGAGACTGTAAACTGATTATAATGGTCGAAGGGAAAGGCAATAGTACTAAAAGTACCTTAAAATCATCAGGGCTGCCATAAATATCTAAATCAAATAGATTAATTATGTATAATTATCGTGATTTGCCACCATACTCACTCCCATGACTGTCGCTTATAACTCTCCCTGTCGATCAGGCATGAAGTTAGGACTGTACTGTACTCATTGATCGTGCTATTTTGCCACTAATAAAGCATTTGAAAGTATTAACCTGCTTTCATTAGGACTGCAGAGCCCACCGTATGCTTTGGACCTAGATGTGCACCCTCACCCTGATAGAAACTACACCAGCACCCTAATCGAACGCACGATCACCATTTTAAAACATTCATTGATACGCTCAATTCATCCCGGACCCGTCAGCTCCCTAAGATCTTGAGCCTGTCTGATTTTAGTTATGGAATTGCCGTAAAAGCTGGTGCACTTTGCAAATTACTACAGTGCACAGCTGATCCTTATGCCTATTCAGATATCATCTCAGACAAATTAATCTAGAATGGCTTGAGAGAAAACACAGAGTCACTACATTGCAGAGTCACACAAAAATTGACCTGAAAATTGACTCTAACCCGTAGTAAGCTCTGCTGGAGAGTTACTATTATGCAATTACCCCATAATCGTGTGAGGGGGTCAGAATAGGCTATTTTACTATGTAATGAATGGTTTAAATCGTATCTGGAGACCAATGATATATTTCTTGTGGCTTTAAAACATATTTTCCCTCATTTGTGCGGCAGCGACACATTTTCAAGCGGAGATTCGGCAATCGCCGGTCCTACGGCGAGCAACTGAATCTTGGCACCAGCATGTCGTATGAAACTGTACAGCTGTAGGAACAACTTTAAACTTATAATAACTGGCTTTCGATGTTTTAAAGCATATTTGGCTTTCATTTGTACAACTGACAATCAAATACTATCAGTTATGACATACATTATGATTTCTGATGTAAAGAATATGCTTCAAAAAATCTAGGTCATGCCGGGAGTGATTCTGACTGAATTTGGTGAGAAAAATACTGTTTCCGGTTAAGGCACAGCGACGGCCCGCACATCCGCCTGCGCGGCATAAACAAATGGTCAGCCACGTCCGGCAGATCCTTTATCCTGAAAATCAGTCGCTGGTTATTCGGATCAAGAATGTATCAGGGCCAGGGCAACATGACACCTGATGCCACGCGGCAGTCGGTTAAGACAAATGAAATAGACATCACTGCAACCTCCAGCTGCTCACAGAGCTATGTATGAAAGAAAACTAATTAACAAAAGAAGAAGCCATGTTTATTGTGGCAAATACAAATCAAAATTTTATAAATATGCAGACATCGCACAATGACATGGCGATAATGATGTCTGCAGCGATGTCCGGCGAGGGCAAGAAGTCGATGGCAAGGCGTCAGTGGAAAGAATTTTGAGACGACGCAACAGCGAGTGTTGAGAGTGACGGTGGCACGTCAGCGGGGGTAGAGGCGAGGCAACGACGGTGCGACGGTCGCACGTCCACCAAAGGGGTGCGCGACGACGACGACGGTGCGATCGGGGGCATGTCAGCCAAAGGGGCGTGCAACGATGATGGTGCAATAGGGGCACGTCCGCGGGTAGAGGCGAGAGGACAACAACGGTACGACGGCAGCACGTCAGCCAGAAGGGGCGCGCGACGACGATAGTGCGACAAGGGCACTTCGGCACGAAGTGGCGCGCGACGAGGGGGAACTGTAGCACGTCAGCAGAGCAGAAATGAGGCGACGACGACGGTGACGACGGCAGCACGTCAACGGGAAGGGACATGCGACGACGATGGGGCGATGGGGGCCCGTCTGTGGGTAGCAGCGCGCGACGACGACGGTGCGACGGGTGCCCGTCAGTGCGTAACGGCACGCGACGACGATGGTGCGACGGGGGCCCGTCAGTGCGTAGCGGTGCGCGACGACGGGGACCCGTCTGTGGGTAGCAGCGCGCGACGACGGGGGCTCGTCTATGGGTAGCAGCGCGCGACGACGACGGCGCGACGGGCGCCCGTCAGTGCGTAACGGCACGCGACGACGATGGTGCGACGGGGGCCCGTCACGCGCAACGACCACGGTGCGACGGGGGCCCGTCTGTGGGTAACGGCGCGTGACGACGGGGGCTTGTCTGTGGGTAACGGCACGCGACGACGAAGGTGCGACGAACGGTGAGGACAAGTGAGACATCGGAGATTGCTGCTCCGACGGCAAAATGGCAGCAGGCAGGCGGACGTCGCGGTCCGTTGGCGAGCCGTCCGGCCAAACGTAACGAGACGGCGACGGCAGCAGGCAGGGGCAGGGGACGGTGCAGAAGCGGCGACGACGCTGCTGACAGTGCAGAGAGTGAGCGTACAGTGTGGCACGGCGGACGGCGACGACATGACGATTGGAGTTATTTGGGCTCTATAACTCCATCTCGTTTGTCGTCCGCCGATGCCTGAGGTCACTACAATCGTGGCAGAGATGAAGGCACAGAGTTCGCTGTTGGAGACAAAGTGTGGCTCAGTTCGAAGAACATCACGACTACGCGCCCCAGTCGCAAGCTAGATGATAAGTGGCTCGGCCCCTACGCGATCATGCAGAAATTGTCGAAGAACGCGTACAAGTTGCGACTACCAGCGCACATGAAGATCCATCCTGTGTTCCACATCTCTCTCCTGCGCCGCTTCAATCCGGACACGATCCCCAACCGCGTCGCGCCACCTCCACCTCCGATCCGTTTGCGCAGACAGGAAGAAGAGGAGTACGAAGTCGAGCGTATCGAAAACTCGAGGCTTTACTATCGCAATTTGCAGTTCCTGGTCAAATGGAAGGGCTACACGCGTGAGAACAACCTCTGGGTTCCCGCGGAGAACCTCAAGCACGCACCGCGCATTGTGGCTGAGTTCTACCGCGCTAATCCAGACGCGCAGCGAGCACTTCCCCCGAAGCAGAGACCTGCGCGCGTGCGCGGACTCATTGACCGATCTATTATGCCGCCGGACTTCTTCGAACGAGCTGCCGAGCGTCATAAACAAGCAATGGAGGCACTGGTGTTAACGACCGGAGTTGACGACACTCTTCCTGACGAGCGCACATGTGCGCGCCTAGCGCGCGCGGAAATGCACAAGTCCAATCTAGTTGCGTCGAGGCGCCGCATCTAAAAGAGGGGGTACTGTCAGGGTCCCACAATATTTTGGTCTCTTTTCCCATTCCTTTCTCGGCCCCTATTCCCGATTCGGTAGTATGCTTCCGTTCGCTTCCGCTTGATGGTCCTGGACCGCGTTGCGGAACCTAATTGCTTCCGGACCCGCGCTTATTTCCCATGCCTGTATATGCACTGCCCCGTTTCCGTTTGGTCATGTTTGGTGATCACGCAAGCCTGTAGTTGCCATTCCATTGAGACTCAGCTCCCCAGTCTTGTTCTCTTCGGATTTCCGCTTCTAGGTTTGCCTATGTCCAGTTCCCTTTACATACAGAATAATAACTTCGGATTTCCGCTTCTAGCGCGTCCCCAGAATCCATCACTCATCAAAGACTCTTGGTGGTTGTGTAGGCCTCTGCGTTCAGCAGCCGCCCACTCCTCATCAGCACTTCATCCGCTCTCATCGCCGCGCTCTTAGCGTCGCCCTGACATAGAAGGCGGTGTGTAGTACATAGAGACCAATTCTTCCAACTTGAAGTTGGTAGAGAGGATATCCCAGCCCGACTCGTCGCGACAAGTCGGGCACCTATTACACTGAGATGGTTCTAACTCGAGCCTATCCAGGCAGTCTCCACAGAATGTGTGGCCACACACGAGAGTACGCGGGCGCCAAAGCGGTAGTGCACATACGAGACACTCGAGGCTCTTGGCCGTCAAGTCAAGGTGCTTACTCATAACCTCCAGTTCGGACTGGAGGATGGCGATTTTGAGGGCGTCCTCCTTGTGCGTATCCACGAGGCGCCATATGAGGAAGGCGGCGACGACGGGGTTGAGGCGTTTGATGGTGCGCGCAGGGAGGATTGGTGTCCGATGGTGGACATAGGCCTCATCTGGGAGATTAGTGGCAAAGGGGGAGGCCAGGATACTGGCAACGGTCAGCCGGTACTGGTTGAGGTCGGCCTGCGTGCGCTGTATGGTGGGAGTAAACTCTGGTGTGCGACGAACGTGAGCGTCGTCCTCGCCGGCCAGGCTAGGCATGCTGGGGTGTGGTGATGGTGGTATGACGCGGGTAGGCGGAGGAGAGGGCGTGGGCGAAGGGAGAACTATGGGAGTGCATGCGGAGTTGCCACGCCTGGGGTCGGTGGAGACGGAAAGACCCGGTGGTAAACTGGGGAGAGAGAGAGTCCCCCCCGACTGGAAGCGTGTGGGTGTGGGCGTAACCGGCGTGTGTGCAGAGCGCCCGAGTCAGTGTGTAATACCATAGGGGGTAAGCCCCATGGGTCGCACGTCGGTGGGAGTCCATTCCAGTTGGCCTGCTCGTAGCTTGACCAGTCCCCGGGGATACTCGGTTTTGTACCTGCCCAACTGCCGAGTGCAAGCGAGCGGTCTACTGGCGGGGCTGGCGAGGAGTGGCGCTGGCGACGGCAAGCGGTGTGCAACGGGGGAACTGCAAGTGGCTCTGGTAGAGCGGGAGATGGCAAGGGTGAGCGTCGCATCACGGCGGTGGTGGCGGCGAGTGCATTCACCGTGTGACCGGCACGACGGCGACGGTTGGAGTTGATGTTGTTGGGGCAAGGGAGCATTGTAGACTGCGGGTACGATCAAGTGGGGGATGCGGACGAGCTGGACTGTAGACCCTCTGGGTTATATAGTCCTTGTAGAGACAACCGTGCTAGTCGTGCACATGTGATCTCATCTGGAAGTGAGGTGTCAATTCCGGTGGTAAACTTCAGAGCCTTCTGGTGTCGCGCGGTAGCATATTCAAAGAGGTCTTCTGGGGGCATGTTCTTAATGAACAGCCTTCGGTTCCGCGCAGGTTGGACCCTAGTGGGGGCTGTAGGGGGTTTCTTCGGAGGTGGTGGAGGTCTTCTAGGTGCTCTAACACGGGCGGGAGTGCATGGCAACGGCTTGGGCCGATCCGGATGTCGCCGGTGGAACTCCTCCACAAGTCTAGGAGCTCCCTTAACATTGTCAGGTGATTCCCATGTTTGCTCTTCGGGACCATAGCACTTCCACTGTACAAGATATTGGAACCCTCTTCCTTTCTTCCGCGAGTTGAGGATCTGTTCCGCCTCATACTCGTTTTCCTCTCCGTCCATCACCGGTGGCGGTGGTGTTTGCCGTTGATGCTGATGCTCGGCTTCTGGCGGGACGTAAGGGGAAAGAAGGTCCTGGTTGAATACCGGATGGATTGCCTTCCATCCCGGAGGGAGTTTCAGTTTGTACGCTGATTTCCCGAACTTCTTGAGAATCATGAAGGGGCCGAAACATTTGTCCATGAGCTTCTTTGTTGCTCCGGGTGCTGCTGGCGGTTTGAGGTTGGTTGCTTCCAGCCAAACTTTGTCTCCGACATTATACTCCCTGGCGGGACGTCTGTGGCGATCTACTTGGGCCTTCATTGTAGCCGCAGCAGCCGTGAGAGCCGCTTTTGCATCGTCCCATGCGTTCTTCATTCGTTCCACAAATTCTGCCGCGGATTCGTTGTTCTGCGCTCGTGCGGGAGCAAGCCCCATGCGGGGATGACGTCCGTATATGAGTTCGAATGGGGACGATCCGGTTGTGGTGGATGCACGATTGTTTAGGGCGAATTCTGCCATACTGAGCCATTCTGACCAATCATTTTGCCATTCATTTATCCACGCGCATAGGTACTTCTCTACTTCCGCATTCTCACGTTCTGTTTGTCCGTTGGTTTGGGGGTGGTACACTGTGGATGGATTGCCCTCGATCCCCATCATCTTGTATAGATCTTCCATGAACTTAGACACGAATTGGGTGCCTCTGTCGCTGATGACCTTCTCGGGGATGCCGTGGTTCTTGACAATGTGGTTGAGGAGTATCCGGGCGGTTCCGGCCGAGGTTTGGTCCATGCTCGTGGGAACCAAGACAGCTTGTTTGGTGAGTTTGTCTTTGGCAACGAAGATGGCATTGAAGCCACTTGAAAGAGGTAGTGGGCCAATGAGATCATGACTCATAACCTGCCATGGTCGGCTTGGTGGGTCGTGTGGGTTCAGTGGGGCTGCTAGTGCGCCATGGCGGGGTTTGGTTCGTTGGCAGATCTCGCATGCTCTGACGTATTTGGACGTGTATCCTACAAGTCCAGGCCACCAGTAGTTGCATTGAACTAGTTCGGCCGTCTTGTAGCGACCAGGGTGGCCCGCAAGTGGGGTATCGTGGTGTGCGTATAGGATGCGCTCACGAAGGGTCTTGTCTCGTGGTACATAGACTAGTCCTTTGTATTCCACAATACCGTTTGTTTCTTTGAAGTCCTTGTGTTTGGTCTTGAGCGCTTCTACAACCTTGTTGTCTTTCTGTTGTGAGCGACGTCGGATTTCATCCAGGATTTCTTCTTCATCACGAAAGGTCAGCCGATTGATTGAGACAGTGCTGAAACGCGATGGTGGCAACAGCGTCGTGTTTGCATTGTCGCTTTTACTCCCCCTTCAGGCTGATCCTTTCGTGACAAGGTGTCGGCTATTATATTGAGTTTGCCTGGCCTGTGTTGCAGCTTAAAGTCAAAGTCGGCAATTTCCGTATACCAACGAGCTTGGCGCCTATTGAGTTTTTGAGGCTCTCGGAAGTATTGTAGGTTCTGATGGTCGCTCCAGACATCAAATTCAGGGGCGTTACGTAGGAAATGGCGCCAGTGATCCAGAGATAGCATGATTGCGAGCATCTCGTTATCGTAGATCTGATAATTTCGCTCTGCTTCCTGGAAGGTTTTACTGAAAAAGGCCAGCGGACGTGGTTTTCCATCAATAATTTGGTGGAGAACTGCGCCTGCTGCATAGTCTGATGCGTCGGTTTCTAGTCGATATCGTGCGTTCGGGACCGGTAGCAGTAACGTGACGTCCTCTGCTATTGTCCGTTTGAGTACGTCAAAGGTGTTCTGCTGCCGATGTGTCCATTCGAACTTCTTGTCCTTCTTGGTTAGCTCATTGAAAGGAACGGTGATGTCCGCAAAATCCTTGATGAATGTACGGTAGAAGTTGCAGAACTGCATGAAACTTCTAACGTCTCGGACTGATTTTGGGACTGGCCACTCGGCCACTGCCTTGGTTTTGATTGGATCCATGGCTACTTCGCCGTTCCTTACTATGAGTCCCAAGAAGTCAATTTCCGGTTGTTCGAATTTGCACTTTTCCATTTTGAGGATTAGCTTGTGTTGGCATAATCGTAGGAGTACTTCCTTGACGATTTTCCTATGTTCTTCCAGATCGTGGGAGAATACTAGGATGTCGTCAATGTAAACAATAACCTTTCCTGCACGGATGAGGTCGCTCATGATGTCGTCCATCATGTGTTGAAATGTGGTGGGGGAGTTAGTTAAGCCGAAGAACATTACTGTGGGTTCGAATAGTCCTCTGTTGGTGATGAAGGCGGCTTTCCACTCGTCTCCTTCCTTGATACGGACATTATTAAACCCCCATCGGACGTCAAATTTACTGAAATATTTGGCGTCCCGGATGCGGTTGAGAATGTCGGAAATGAGCGGAAGTGGCCAACTGTCCCGGATTGTGGCGGCGTTGATACATCTGTAGTCCTGTACTGGTCGCAGACTGCCATCTTTCTTTTTGACAAAGAAGAATGGTGCCGCCACTGGAGATTGAGAGGGTCGTATTCGTCCGGTTTTGAGGTTCTCTTCTAGGAAGGAGTCGAGTTCCTTCTGTTCGTTCGGGTTAACTGGGTAGACTCTCCCCTTGAGCTTTCGGTCGTTTTCAGCTCCTGGTTTCAACGTGATGGCGTGGTCCCATGGGCGTCGCTCCGGTAGCTTGTCAAACTCCTTTTTCTCGAATACGTCGGCAAAATCCGAGTAGTGAGCCGGGATCTTGGCTTCCTGGGCGGGGTCAGTAGTCCCGGCTGATTTATTCTGTGTGGCGCGAATAAATTCCATAGCCTGGTGTCCCGATGATGTCCCTTTGAAGCCGTAATCTTCGTAATTGTCCAGTCGATTCACATAATGAGCATGTGATTCGAGTTTGTCTCCGAAGACACATCCCGCCGGATAACGTGTGAAGGCGAGTTCGTTCTTCTGCCAATCGATTACTGGGTTATGCGCTTCCAGCCAGTCGTGTCCAATAAAAATATTGTGTTTTCCGCCAAGGTTCAGGACCTGAAACTCGAGTAATTCCCGATGAGGTGTTCCATCCAAATCGGGAATTTCCATTTCGAGTTCGACATATTCTTTGACGTGTCCGTTCAGCGATCCATCGGCATTGTAGACAGGTCTTGGATTGGCGATGGGTCTTGTTGTCAGCCGTTGAGTCCTTACAAATCCCGTATCGATACTGGTCCTAGTGCAACCGCTATCGAGCAGGGGTTTGCTAGCAAATGTTCGTCGTGTATCCCGAGTGGTGAATTGGGCCCTCAATTCCATTTGCGGTAGCCTGGATGCGTGGGCGGATCCGATTCGGTGTCTTATTCGTTCGCGTGGGTCTATGTTGCGGCGTGCTTTGCACAGAGCTCCACAAACTAAAAGACCAAAGATAAAGAAGAGGAGATCGCTCTCAGAGGTGAAGTGAGATGTACAAAAGCTGAGTATTCAACTAGCTCAAATCTGGGTATGTACAAGTGAGAAGAAGAGTCCTTATATACTATTCTGAGTGTGGCTATGTGGTGGCCAAAGGGCTGTGTATGTGGCAAAATGTGGCAAAGGGAGAAGCGGACCGAGTGGAACTCGGGCCTTGCCGGACCGCTAAATGATCACATGAGTTGGTCATGTGACTTGGTCACGTGACTATACATTGTACATTCGGGAGAACTGTCCTAATTGATTCCGAAAAGAGACTTTTCACAACATTACCCCCCCCCTAGGACTGTTCTCCCGTGGGGGTATAGGGCGCGAATACACCACGAGGGGGCGCGTAGTACATAGAAACTAGCTCTTCCAACTTAAAGTTGGTAGAGAGGATATCCCAACCCGACTCGTCGCGACAAGTCGGGCACCTATTACACTGAGACGGCTCTAGCTCAAGCCTGTCCAGACAGTCTCCACAGAATGTGTGACCGCATACGAGAGTGCGCGGGCACCAAAGCGGGAGCGCACAGACGGACACTCGAGGCTCTTGGCCGTCAAGTCAAGGTGCTTACTCATGACCTCCAGTTCGGACTGAAGGATGGCAATCTCAGGGCGTCCTCCTTGTGCATGTCCACGAGACGCGTATGAGGAAGGTGGCTACCGTAGGGTTAAGACGTTCGATGGTGTGCGCAGGGAGAATCGGGGTCCTGTGGTGGACGTAGGCCTCGTCCGGAAGGTTGGTGGCAAAAGGCGAGGCCAAGATAGCTGCGACGGTCAGCCGATACTGACTGAGGTCGGCCTGCGCGCGTTGTATGGTGGGAGTAAACTCCGGTGTGCGATGAGTGTGAGCGGTGCCCTCGTCAGCCAGGCTAGGCATGCTGGGGTGCGGCGATGGTGGTATGACGCGAGTAGGCGGAGGAGAAGGCGTGGGCGAGGGGATAACTATGGGAGTGCGCGTGGAGTTGCCGCGCCTGGGGTCGGTGGAGACGGAAAGACCCGGTGGCAAACTGGGGAGGGAAAGGGTACCCCCCGGCTGGAAACGCGTGGGCGTGGGTGTAACCGGCGCCGTGTGCGGAGCGCCTGAGTCGTGTGTGTAACACCATAGGGGTAGACCCCATGGGTCGCGCGTTGGTGGGAGTCCCATTCCAGTTGGCCTGCTCGTAACTTGACCAGTCGCCAGGGAGGGTCGACTCCGTACCTGCCCAACCGCCGAGCGCGAGCGAGCGATCCATGGC
>JAGTJP010000677.1:0-11397 GCA_020744175.1 Auriculariales sp. MPI-PUGE-AT-0066
CACACCCGGCATGTCATGGCAAATTCGCGCGTTGGTTGCCCTCCTACCATCTCTCTCTCCTTCTGCCTCACGCCTCCCACGCCTTCCACGCCGTGCCGCTCCCTCGTTACTGCGGTTCGCACATAGATCTGTCTTTGCCCCGTTTCATCTATAGAGAAATAGAAGACCCCCTAAAAAACTAGAGTGCGTCGCTGTACCCATTGACCTGCAGCCCAACACGTTTTTCGTTTCCATGCACCGATTCGCTCTCGCGCCCGCATTTCCAACCCTGATTCTTGATGCGCGCCCGAGAATGAAGTGGACTTTTACGCACGCCAGACAGCCGTTGCCACGCCGCGCTAGACTGTTGTCCCCTCGGCGTTCCCAAGTCCAAGTCTAAAGTCTTATAAGCCTAGCACCCTCCCGGTGTTTCACAGTTATCATCACTGTCTCGGCGTCCTTGTCTTTCTTTTTGGCCTGCGTCGTACACGTCCGGTCTGTCTGTCCATAACTCACACACCATCGTTTTGGCCGTTACAGGATGCGTCTGACACTCACCACCATCCTCCTCGCCGTCTCTCTCGTCGCAGCCGACGCTCACGACTCGGCTGCCCGCGGCCACGACGCCATCGCAAAGGTATGTCTGTGGCTCCCATTGTCCCGGTTCGGTCATCGCTGTTGTGTTATCTTTCGCGCCCTTGTTTTCGCCGCCCACCTGCCGCTCTCATCAGCCGATCTACCGACCTACCAACCTGCGCTATTTTCGTCTCCACCCCCCTCATTCCGTGCCTCAGCGTCACTCGACTGCTCATCACGACCGTGTGCCCGAGGCGAGGCTGCGCTGAGCATCGTGACGTGACGTGAACGGGACCTGAAGATAGGGCTGATGAGGGGGCGAATAACCAAAACCCTCGCGCATGCGTGACGCGCGCATTAGTTTGACACCGAGCGCGCCGCCGAAGATCTTGCGGCCGCGTGGCAAATGCAGGGGGTATTACTGTAATGCGCAAACAAAAGAATTAATGGCGTACGACAACGGTAATTCAATAATAAATTTCAAGTTTCACGTGCCTTTCACCAAATGTACCGCCTTTCGTATCGTTGCAAGCAGTACTAAAATCAGCATGTGATAGTAGCATGCATGTCGTTCAACTCAGTTTATGGTGTTGTCAGCAGCTGTAGCACCACATATCGAACCTCAAACTGATCCGCCCGTTCAGCATGCCAGAGCACACTCAGTATGCAAAAAACTGCTTTGGGTGATGATCTGCGCGCGACAGATTGCGGAATCAGGACGGAAATGTGCATGCTCGAACTAGCCGTCGTTCCGTCGTTGATAGTGTGCCATCCGACAGAGTTGTTTGAGACAAGTAGACGGACAGTCGAGTTTTGGCAGAGCGCTGCCACGCAGCGGCTAGGCGTGTAGAGCAGTGCAAGGTCTCTGTAAAAATACGGGTTTTGCTGCCAATGACTGCAAGAAGAAGACCAAGGCGCTGCGACGAGCGGGTTTTACCTCGTCCGACCGGAATTGCAGGAGGTCAGAGGTGCCGTATACGAATGCTCCCGTTGTTTGCAAAGACAACCCTGCAGGGACGAACACGTCTTATCCACCTACCGTGATCAAACACATGGATAGCACGCTCTCTGCAGGTGTACTGGCGACTGATGTTCTCAGTGCGGTGACCAAGCCAATCCCACTCGTTGGCAACGCCCTTGGGCACGCGATCGAGGCATTCGGCAAGTTGCTACAGGCGATAGAGGTGCGACATCAAGATCGGTTCTTTGTAAGCTATTAACGCGACCTGTTCGCAGAAAGCAAAGCACAACAAGCAGGATCTGAAGGATTTCGGAGAGTTCGTCAAGGTCGAGCTCGACAAAATCAAGCGCGCCGTGGACGAAGCTCCAGTTGCATCCCGACCCGAACTCGTCGATCGCTTCGCCGGTGTCACAACGTCAGTATGGCGAAAGGTCACTTTTTCTCCTCACTGAAATGTATACAGCCTCCTGAATCAGGCAACGATCGACGTTGGAGTTCTCGCGAATCAGAGTTTCGTCAAGCGCGTTGCTGTGCTCAAAAGGCTAAGGACAAGCTGGCGGAACTCAAGGATGGTTTCAAGCAAGAGGTGCTATCTCTCTTGGTGAGTAGAAGTGTCTTTGGCTGCATTTAGCTCATCTGCTGGACTAGATGATGCGCAGAATCAGGTTCTCGAGAATCAACGTCGCGAGCGGGAGGAACACGATCGTGAGCGCGAGCAAGGTGCGCGAGCTCGATTGCTTTGTCATATGACCCGCGCTGGACATGTCTTGCAGCGCTCATTGATAAGCTCAAGCCGATTTTTACTGGAACGGCTGAGGGCAGGGGCGCTCCCTTAGGCTGCATGCAAGGCACTCGCGAAGAGTTGCTCAACGAGTTCACCACGTGGGCCACCAACCCTGCCGGTCCTTGCGTTCTTTGGCTCTCTGGCCTGGCTGGAACAGGCAAGTCCCTACTGCGAATGCTCGCTGTGGACAGTGTCTTAATGCAACAACAGGCAAATCAAGTATCGCCCAATCGTTTGCAACACGTCTCGCTGAAGCTGGCATCGTCGTCGTCAGTTTCTTTATCTCTCGCCACGCCCACCACCGTAGCGACCTGTACGGTATCATCCACACTCTGGCATTTGAGCTTGCCCGTGTTCACGATGCGGCACGCGCGTCGATACTCCAGGCGTTTGAGCGTGACCCACGCATTCACGAGCTGAACCTCGACAGACAAGTTGATCGGCTCCTCCTCCAGCCTCTCAAAGCGATTGCGTCTGCGGATTCGGAGGCGAGTACTGTCATAGTGCTCGATGCCCTGGACGAGTGCGACAACCCAGAAGGACTAGTGGGCGACGGATGTCTGGCCAAAATTATTCCAGTGCTCAATGAGAGCGCGAGACTTGCCAAGATCAAGCTGTTCCTGACAAGCCGTCCGCTACGGCAATATGTGCTGGCATGCAACCGTTCATAGATCGATTAGGCCGAGAGGTCAAGTTGCACGAGATCCCTACAACTGGTGACATTCGCGCATACCTGAAGTGGAACCTGGGTAAAATCGATCGGCCCAGCGGGATATCCGGACCGTGGCCGTCTGTCGAAGACCTTGATGCACTCGTGCAGCGCGCGGGCTCTTTCTTCATTTACGCCTCCACCGTAGTCCGGCACATCACACAGGATCAGTATTACCCTGAAGATCGTCTCGCTGACATTCTCAAAGCTCGGAACACCTCGGTCGATAACGACTCGCCGTATGCAGAGGTGGACCGGCTATACCTCGAGGTTCTGTCTCTCTTCGTCGGCGCGGGAAAGCACGCAAAACTGACGGAGCGAGTTCGCTGGATTCTGTCTGCAGTTGTGCTTGGACGCGAGCAGATGTCCATTCACACGATTTCAGATCTGCTTCTCATTGATCTGGGCATCGTCCGACGTATAGTGGCTGACATTGGTGCAATCTGGGCCGTGCCATCGTCTGACAGCGACCCCATTGTGCTCTACCATGAATCGTTCCCAGATTTTATCATGGATCCCTTTCGCTGTACGGACCAGAGGTTCGTAGTGATCAGATCCATTGGTCACGAATATTTGTCCACGCGTTGTCTGCACATTCTCAATCAGCAACTCGTCCGGGACATCTGCCATGTTCCACTACCTGCCGGTCAAGAGTTACCGAACCGTGCGAACATCGGTGATATCGAAGACCGATTGGCCCGATATGTATCACCGCCGCTCCGCTACTCATCGCTGCACGTGCTCCATCACTTGGCCAAGGTCTCTGTTGCAGACTGTTCCGAGGATATCTTGAGAACCTGCGGATGTTCTGTCAAGGAAAGCTGCTATTCTGGCTGGAGCTTACGTGTCTGCTGGGTCCTGCCACCGTCTCCCGGCTTGTCGTCCAGCTTACTCGCCTCCCGATGGAAATCGTGGTAGATGTATTCAGCCAGTCATTCCGTGCAAGTATCTGACTAGACCTACCAGAATCAAGACAGAATTTCCGAGTGCGGTGTTTTGCTCCGTCAATTCGCGCAAGCAGTACAGTACTTTGAGAACCGCTGCGGGCTTCTCACGCCGAGGTTTATAGCTCACTGCTGGCATTCATGCCTCGTAAGGAGCTATTTCACGCATACGCCGACCTTGATTGCTTCATAAAAATCATTCGTGCAGAAGACTGGGACTATCCATCAAACCGTACGCTCATTCGGGCTACGCACTGGTAACTGAAACTACCATCTCTGCGGACGGCTCTGTGGTTGTCTGCAGGCGCGATGAATCTTTACTCGTTTGGCAGAATGCAGCAAGCAGCTCGTTTCATCATGCGATCCCGTTGGAGAAGGGGATCCTACCATTCATGCTTTGGACCCATCTGGCAAGTATCTTGTGGTTTCTAGACAGCGACGTGGTTGGAGACATCGGAAATCAGTGTTTGGCAGCTTTCTGGAGAGGAGCCGATGTTACTCCGAACCAGATCATTCGACAAAACGTCCTCGCGCTGAATATCAGAGACACGCATGTCGTGTACGTGTCAAATTGTTCGATCGGAGCATTGTCGTTGCTCGATCTGGCGGATTTCTCTGGCTTCAATCACGAACTTCCACAGCGGGTTTCGAAGGCCGCATTCTCCGCTGAGGGAACAGCACTTGTAGCCGTAGGAGATACAGAGATTCTGATCTCCACAGCTGACTGCCAGTGGAAACCAATTTCCTATGGGCCCACGGCCGGGTACTGAGTGAGGATGATACAGAGATTCTGATCTCCACAGCGGACTGCCAGTGGAAACCAATTTCCTATGGCCCCACGACCGGGTACTGAGTGCGGATGCTCGTGTAGAGGGTCTTTGCGTATCTCAACATGGTTTAACTGCGGCTGTTGGCTTCTACGACAGTTCGAGCAGACGAAGACAGGTCCGGATTTAATGGACGTCAATCCTGGGGCCAGTCAGAAGTGCTGTCGACTCAGATCGATACTTTTGATTGGAAACTTTCTTCGAGCGGCCATTTGCTCGCGGTCAGGGATGCCGATGGTATATCGGTTTATCGCTTTTGTTGGCGACAAACTCCGCATCAAGAGCAATACCGTCAGATCAAGGGCACATACGTTTCCCATCCACTTGCATTCTCTTCCGACGATAAGTACCTGGTGTGGGCCGACCACAAGTTGCTCTTGGTTCAAAACATCGAGACTAATGAAGTGGTATATCGACACGTTTTCCCGATCTCTTCACGCAAAGATCCTCTGGCAACATCATCTTCTTTATGTGACTGTTTCTCAATATCTTGACGTCGTCAACATGCTTGCTGCTTCGGCCGATCATGAAATTGACGTGCCGTCCGTTGTCGTTCAGTCTTCTACTGGGATGTCGGCTGCAGTTTTCGACCAGACATTGCAGGGTATAGGGACGGTTGGGCAGATCTGGAACCTTTCCGATGGCACATCGTCCAAGGTCACCGCTCCGCAGCTGACGGGTCCATTGTGTTCAGCTGAATTCATCAACAATGGCTCCAACATTTTTGCAGTGAACAGCAATGGTATGGCAGTCATACCAGCAGTTGAGGGACTGCCCGCGTCAGTGCAGTACACTTCACTGCGGCAAGACCATCTCAAAGCATACGGTGTTGCACTCTCAGGGAATGAGAAGGTCGTAGCCATCATTTACCGGGTCAGCGACGAGGACATCATTGGACAAATTTCCGTCTGGGATCTCCCTGCCTTTTCATGCAGACGAGACTTGAGCATCAAGGAAGCTGGTAACCTAACGATAACTTATAGGACCTGGACAACCAACGTTTCCCTCAGCAGCGACGGTACTCTAGTCGCCTGGAAGCATGATCAGGAAATATGCGTGGCCAGATGTGATCAGCCATACGAACGTCCACACTGCCGAATTTCATGGCCGCCTGATGTTGATCGCTGGGCCACCTACTTGATGTTTTGCCCTGACTCGCTGCATATTGTGGCCACTCGTGCGATCGTCTCTGATGTCCATAATGCGACTGTCAACGTGTGGAATCTGACCGACCTTGACGCGCCAGTGATGGTACTGTCGGTACAGCTCCGCTCCACACTTTATCTGAGGGATTACGGTCAATTACGGTCATTCTCTTGGTACACCAAGAGGCAGATGAACGTATCACGAGCAAATCTCATAATATCTCCATACCTTATCTTGGCGCTGGACGGAGATGATGAAGACCGGCCAGGGACTACACAAGATCCATCCCAGGTGATCACCATGCCTCCTGGTGATTTGGACATACGAGAAGAGTGGCTATCCGTGCAGATCGGAACTTCCCAGACCCTAAGGGCACCACCGGTGAATGTTGAAGGAGACGCATGGGTCGTGGATGTCCCAGCACCACATCTGCGGCATTTGTGCTGGCTGCCCGAAATTTATCGTCCATTCGATATCGGCAGTTGTGTGATTTCTGGCGCCCACTTTCTGGTGTCATCCCGGTCTGGCGCAGTGACCATTTTCGACTGTTCCGCCCACCCTATATTCCAACTACCGAGAGCACACGACCAGGACACCACGCACACGTCCTAATCGCCGCCGGACATCGTGCCAAGTGAGAATCTCGACTCGTGTTGTTGTTGGATTTTTGAACGTGTAATTTCGATGTATGCTTACAGTTGTTCGAATCGACCTTGTGAATCGTGTCTATTGCGTCGATAAGGTTGAGGGGTACGCCGCACCATGCCGCTCTTGTCGCCGTCAAGTGAGTCATACATCGCGTCGTACAAAACAGCCGTGCGTGTTTCAGTCCTCACCGACAAGGGTAAATTTGTGCGTAAGGTTCATCTGCCAAAAGCGAATCGCTCCATGAGCGAGACATGATGCTTGGAAGTTTGACAGAGGAGCACGGCGTCGGAACGATTTCCGGAGAGGGTCTCATCCTGAGCACGTATGACCGCCCGTTGCGCGGAAAGGAGAGTCAGTGCGACATTGGCAAGACACATCGTTATCATGATGTGCGCCGAGTGCGCATGAACACCATGCAGTCATATTGGCCTGGTAGAGGACACGAGCTCGGCTTTGGGACTGCCGGGCAGGAGCTAGCTTCTCGGCCGGAGTCATAGGATGCAAGTTACTTGGTGCATTGATGACCGGTTGTCTCTCTCCTCTAAACTTCGGGTTCTAGTGCATTGATGACCGACTCGCTCTCTCTCTCTGGGTTCTAGTGGGACAATATGTCTTTTTGTTTGTGTGGGCATACATGGCTAAGTCAAGTTTAGCGATGGAGGAGGAAGAAGAAGAAGCGATCGTGATCTTGATTGCCGGAGGCGAACCGATCCTGCAAAGTGGGTCGAATCGGGCTTTGCTCTAAGATAACTCGAAGAGATCTACTACTAGTCTGACTCTTTTCGTAGGATGAAATAGCATGACCGCAGCCGTACTGAATGCGGAAGTGGAGCATCAAGACGGCCGGCGCCTGTTTTCGGAATTAATCTGCCCTCGGTGGCCCAGAGATCCGGGTTTGCTTTCACACAGCAACGGCCGGGGTTGATCTGATTGGACTGCCCTCTCTTCCTCCTGCTCCCTTCGTCGTCGTCGCTTAGACGCTCTCCTCCGACCCTGCACACTCTCTTTCGTGCATATCTTTGCATCACGGAGCGCGCTACACTACCTACCACACCCCACACGATCGCTTGATCCACACGCTCGCTCACACACAACCCAACTTACTCGACCGCAGTAACCCATACAACGTACGTGCCGCTCTCCGTCTGTGTCTGCGATGAAGGCCTAGTGAGGATCTACTGTGTGTGTGGGCGTCCAAGCTACTGGTGACAGGGCTCCACGTGCTATGCGCTGGCGCGCAGGTCCCACTGTATATCTCCCGTCGCCGTTGCACAGCCTTCTGTCTTCCCTGTCACGGCATGTCATGGCAAATTCGCGGACTTTCTTAGCGTTGGTTGCCCTCCTACCATCTCTCTCTCCTTCTGCCTCACGCCTCCCACGCCTTCCACGCCGTGCCGCTCCTCGTTACTGCGGTTCACACATAGATCGTCTTTGCCCTGTTTCATCTATAGAGAAACAGAAGACCCCCCCAAAAAACTAGAGTGCGTCGCTGTACCCCTTGACCTGCCGCCCAACACGCGTTTTTCGTTTCCATGCACGCCTGGATCTGTCCACCGATTCGCTCTCGCGCCCATATTTCCAACCCTGATTCTTGATGCGCGCCCGAGAATGAACTTGGACTTTTACGCACGCCAGGCAGCCGTTGCCACGCCGCGCTAGACTGTTGTCCCCTCGGCGTTCCCAAGTCCAAGTCTAAAGTCTTATAAGCCTGGTACCCTTCCGGCGTTTCATTCTCGGCGTCCTTGTCCTCGTCTTTTTCTTGCCTTGGCCTACGTCCGGTCTGTCTGTCCATAACTCACACACCATCGTTTTGGTCGTTACAGGATGCGTCTCACACTCACCACCATCCTCCTCGCCGTCTCTCTCGTCGCAGCCGACGCCCACGACTCGGCTGCCCGCGGCCCCGACGCCATCGCAAAGGTATGTCTGTGTCTCCCATTGTCCATTGTCCCGGTTCGGTCATCGCTGTTGTGTTATCTCTTGCGCCCTTGTTCGCCGCCCACCTGCCGCCCTCATCCTCCCGACCTACCAACCTGCGCTATTTTCGTCTCCCATCCCCCTCATTCCGTGCCTCAGCATCACCCGACTGCTCATCACGACCATGCGCTCAAGACGAGGCGAGGGCTGCGCTGAGCATCGTGACGTGACGTGAACGGGACCTGAAGATAGGGCTGATGAGGGGGCGAAATAACCAAAACCCTCGCGCATGAGTAACGCGCGCATTAGTTTGACACCGAGCGCGCGTCTCCGAAGATCTTGCGCCCGCGTGGCAAAATGCAGGGGTATTAATGCGCAAACAAAATAATTAATGGCGTACGACAACGGTAATTCAATAATAAAATTCAAGTTTCACGTGCCTTTCACCCAAATATCGTTGCAAGCAGTACTACAATCAGCATGTGATAGAAGCATGCATGTCTTTCAACTCAGTTTATGGTGTTGTCAGGAAGCTGTAGCACCACATATCGAACCTCCAACTGATCCGCCCGTTCAGCATGCCAGAGCACGCTCGTCAAGTTCACTCACTCACTATGCAAAAACTGCTCTGGGTGATGATCTGCGCGCGACAGATTGCGGAATCAGGACGGAAATGTGCATGCTCGCACTAGCCGTCGTTGATAATGGGAGTTGTTTGGGGCAGGTGGGAGGGCAGCCGAGTTTTGGCAGAGGAAATATGCGCTGCCACCGCAGCGGCTAGGCGTATAGGGCAGTGTAAGGTCTCTATTAAAATGCGGGTTTTGCTGTCAAATGACTGCAAGAAGAAGACCAAGGCGCTGCGACGAGCGGGTTTTACCTCGTCCGCCCGGAATTGCAGGAGATCAGAGGTGCGTATACGAATGCTCCCGCTGTTGCGAAGCCAACCCTCAGGGGCCGAACACGTCTTATCCACCTACCGTGATCAAAGACATGGATAGCACGCTCTCTGCCAGTGTACTGGCGACTGATGTCTCAGTGCGGCGACCAAGCCAATCCCACTCGTTGGCAACGCCCTTGGGCATGCGATCGAGGCATTCGGCAAGTTGCTACAGGCGATAGAGGTGCGATATCAAGATTGGTTCGTTGTAAGCTATTAACACAACCCGTTCGCAGAAAGCAAAGCACAACAAGCAGGATCTGAAGGATTTCGGAGAGTTCGTCAAGGTCGAGCTCGACAAAATCAAGCGCGCAGTGGACGAAGCTCCCGTTACATGCCGCCCCGAACTCGTCGATCGCTTCGCCGGTGTCACAACGTCAGTATGGCGAAAGGTCACTTTTTTCTCCTCACTGAAATGTATACAGCCTTCTTAATCAAGCAACGATCGACGTTGGAGTTCTTGCGAATCAGAATTACATCAAGCGCGTTGCTGTGGCTCAAAAGGCTAAGGACAAGCTGGCGGAACTCAAGGATGGTTTCAAGCAAGCGGTGCTATCTTTCTTGGTGAGTATATATCTGTGGGGCTGCAATGAAGCTCATCTGCTGGAATAGACAATGGCGACACATCAGGTCCTAGAAAATCAAAGACGTGAGCGGGAGGAACACGATCGTGAGCGCGAGCAAGGTGCGCGAGCTCGATTGCTTTGTCATATGACCCGCGCTGGACATGTCTTGCAGCGCTCATTGATAAGCTCAAGCCGATTCTCGCTGGAACGGCTGAGGGCAGGGGCGCTCCCTTAGGCTGCATGCAAGGCACTCGCGAAGAGTTGCTCAACGAGTTCACCAAGTGGGCCACCATCCCGCCGGCCCTTGCGTTCTTTGGCTCTCTGGCCTGGCTGGAACCGGTGAGCCTCAACAGCTAGTTCTCGCTTGTGGACGTTTTTTGAATGCAACAACAGGCAAATCGAGTATCGCCCAATCGTTTGCGACACGTCTCGCTGAAGCTGGCATCATCGTCGTCAGTTTCTTTATCTCTCGCCACGCCCACCAACGTAGCGACCTGTACGGTATCATTCACACTCTGGCATTTGAGCTTGCCCGCGTTCACGATGCCGCTCGCGCGTCGATTCTCCAGGCGTTTGAGCGTGACCCACGCATTTACGAGCTGAACCTCGACCGACAGTTGACCAGCTCCTCCTCCAGCCTCTCCTAGCGATTGCGTCTGCGGATTCGGAGGCGAGTACTGTCATAGTCTCGATGCGCTGGACGAGTGCGACAACCCAGAAGGACTAGTGGGCGACGGATGTCTGGCCAAAATTATTCCAGTGCTCAATGAGAGCGCGAGACTTGCCAAGATCAAGCTGTTCCTGACAAGCCGTCCGCTACGCGCATATGTGCTGGCATGCAACCGTTCATAGATCGATTAGGCCGATAGGTCAGTTGCACGAGATCCCTACAACTGGTGACATTCGCGCATACCTGAAGTGGAACCTGGTAAAATCGATCGGCCGCAGCGGTATTCCGGACCGGTGGCCGTCTGTCGAAGACCTTGATGCACTCGTGCAGCGCGCGGGCTCTTTCTTCATTTACGCCTCCACCGTAGTCCGGCACATCACACAGGATCAGTATTACCCTGAAGATCGTCTCGCTGACATTCTCAAAGCTCGGAACACCTCGGTCGATAACGACTCGCCGTATGCAGAGGTGGACGGCTATACCTCGAGGTTCTGTCTCTCTTCGTCGGCGCGGGAAAGCACGCAAAACTGACGGAGCGAGTTCGCTGGATTCTGTCTGCAGTTGTGCTTGGACGCGAGCAGATGTCCATTCACACGATTTCAGATCTGCTTCTCATTGATCTGGGCATCGTCCGACGTATAGTGGCTGACATTGGTGCAATCTGGGCCGTGCCATCGTCTGACAGCGACCCCATTGTGCTCTACCACGAATCGTTCCAGATTTTATCATGGAT
>JAGTJP010000678.1:0-11376 GCA_020744175.1 Auriculariales sp. MPI-PUGE-AT-0066
TAACAGCGTGAATCCTACTGTATGCGCCAGAGCGATGGTGCCTTCGATCATTGACTCTACAGTCCCGAGTCTCGACGGTGCTGTATTGCAGCACCAGCGAGTCACAGACTTAAAACAGGCTGTGGGAGATCGTCAGTGCGTGGGAGCGAAGGAATGCTCCGGCCGTGATAGCCAGGCTGTGCCCATATACGGCGAACCGTGACAACAAGGCGACGGCGTATGCTAAGAACACGGGCAGCGCGTAATCCCCACACCTGCGCCTTGGGAACACCCCACGGCGAGACTCAAAAATTTGACACCGCGACCGAATTCTGATGCCCCTCTGGTCGCGTCATCCCGGGCACGGCACAAATCACAAATACGGCGTTTAGCGTTCCACTGCCTCGGTCTGGGCTCGCGAATCCTCTGTATACTGATTAGAGTCGGGAGAAAAGTAACTTTCATGAACCTGCGGGTTCTTGAAAACATCGTTTGAGCTGAATGTGAGGTTCACTCCGGGATCAATGCGGTCGGCGCGAGCTACCGTGCCTGATACCTATGCCAAACATTGGACACGTAGTGCACTTGTCACGAATTATTCGCAAGACATGTTGGACTTCCATTGCCAAAAAAAAAGCATCTGATCAGAGTGATATTAGATGATACGTTTACGATATCAGAACTTTGCGGATGACGGTTGCAGATGGCGACGGTCTTGTCTCGCTCTTGAGAGCATGATGGCGTCCCACGGTCACTGATATTGCAAATGAACAGAATGATGATTGATTGACGGTTTTTCAGAAACTGATACTGCGGCGGGTGATTTACAATTGCCATTGGCAACGCTGGTAGATTCGCCAGGACCTGCTTCTTAGGGCGTCACCCGATACGGACTGAGTCGCGCCGTGCGGGCCGCCGCTCTATGGCCAACATCTCTGCAAGCGACTTGGTATTATAGCAAAGCGAAGAAGGCACAGGGACGATAGCAGTGTGAGAACATACGTGAACGGTTAATATGTCAACGGCACGTAGCCGACAACTGACAAGGAAAGGCTCTTCCACATCCAGAGTACATCTAGGGGTGGGCAGATCTCGCTTTGGAGGTAAGAGACGCGTGCTTCGTCAACAAAAGGCAGTCCCGTGCCTAGTACTGGGCCATGCCACGAGAGAGATTTGGGTTACCCGAAAATATAGCGATGGCCACCAGGCGACTTCCAATGGTGAGCTTGCCACGATGTCATGTCTCCAGAGCGCCGCCGACCGGCGCGTACACAGCAGCCTGAGCTATTTCAACCACCCAGACTCGTTGATCCTGCCGCCTTGAAGTCGTCGCACATCTGAATGAACGTGAATCACCTAACTGTCATGAATTTTGAGTTGTGGCAGCAATACATCGTTGGCCGCATCCGAGAGCTCCGGCGTTGTGAATCACGATCCGGCGCGATATCGGGACACTAATGGGCGGAGACCTGAAGCGCAAAATAAGCTCTCACACTCTCTTTGTGCGGGGTCCCCGCAGTTTTACAACCGACGGTCCCTGTCTGCTATAGAACTAGGCCTTCAGGACCATCATGCGAACCGTAGCTTTGAACCGCACAAATTACTCTCGGCTGCATTGCTAAGCTGCCGGGGACCAACGCAGCCACGGTTTTCAGGAGCACTCTCCCGGAAGAAAACAATTCTCACGGCCCTTTCTCTGCCAACAGCATTTCACGAAATGGCCATCATTCGTCATCCTCCAGTGCCCTACTCCCAAGAACCTACACTTGCTTTGGTTTGAGCTCGTGATGTCTGCACTCCCTTTCGTCCTAATACTTTTTATACGTCTTGGTGGAAAGCGGCGCTTACCCACTCGGAAATCTTGTACGGTTCTCATCAACGTCGGCGCCATTTACAATGTGAGCGCAAGCGCAACGGTGGCGGATATCACACTGGCATCTGACCTCGCGTCAAGAAGCATGGTGGCCAGAGTAAGAAGCATGGTGACTGATGTAGTGCCTTCAACGAGGTTTGTGGGAGCAAGTACACAGAAAGGTGTCACCCCGTCAGTAATGTTGCAGTAAAGCGATACCTCAATGCATCGTGGCCTAAAGTCAACTTCCTGACTTCATCGGCGTTCCCAATGAATAATCCGCAGCGAGTCCGTCGCGTCCACAAACTATGAATCACTGACGTAGAGAGGTACATCCTAGCTTCGGTACAGTGCCACATACGATTGGAAGCACGGTTCCTCATTGGTCAGCCCGTGAACGTCTGAAGATCGATAACACTTGCCAACCGTCAAGAATTTGTGCAAACAGCACGCGGGATTGTTGAAAGCCTCCGTATAAATGTGCTCGGAGCAGCAAGCGAACAGGCATGATGTCGAGAATAGCACTCGACTCGCGCACTGCCGTTTGTAATAAATTAGATAGCGAGCAACTTCTCAGATGTCGAAAGATGCATCTATTCATGTTTGGTCGCAGTTTAAAAGAAGTATCAAGACCGTGTTACATCTTGCGTTCGGGTAAATACACCACCGAAGCTTTGGCTGGGTGGCGCAAACGACCGTAGCTCTCCACCGTGACGCCGTGTTAGTCCACTGCACATGTGTTTCCTCGAAAATAATTGTTATCTCATCCAAATGAAGTTTGCCGTCTGCCATCAGTGAGATATCAGCCCAACAGTTTTATGATCGGATCGGGACGTAGGCGCTTCCCGTTTTGTTCTTCTCAACTCGCACGTCCTCGCAGTTTTCTGCAAATCTGCGTAAATCGCGCTCCACCCTGCTTGCAGAAACTCGGAATGCCGTTGCGGAAGTGACGAACAATTGGGGCGTGCGATATGTCGATGTAAAATTACGGAGGACGTCACTTTGGTTCTCGAAATATTGAGATTTGGAGTCTACCTCGATGGAACCACTCGCGATAACCGCACCGGCTACACATGACGCGGGGGTTCGGCGCCACTCGTGGCGGCAGTTCTGTGGGCAATGTTGTGCTGCATGGGCTTCGCGGCTTCGCCCATCGCATCGAGAAGTCGCGCGTGACTGCCCGATCACCCGCGCACCAGAAATACTGGCGCACGCGACCAGAAGGATACATCTGAACTGGTCTGCTGCACACGATGGAGAACGTATAGTCGGGTCACGTTGTCGGCGACGCGACGATGTCGAAACATGTTCCGTGTGCAAGGACGCGAAACGATCACTCGACTCGCCGGATGGGCACGGACGTTCTAGCACCAAATTCGATCTGAAGGCCAGGTAGCTTGGCACTACAGCAAAGCTAGCTCGTTTAATTCCTCGAGGTGTAGTCTGGCGGACATCCGAACGCATCCGGCTCCCATCTCTTCCTTCCCTTCCTCTCTTCCTGATACGACCGTACAACGAACCTTCAAGCATTATGACCATTACGGACGTTGCCATCGTAGGGCACACCACCGGCTCGGATCCCAAGCCATACATCGCTTACCAGGTTGTGGTCACCGAAGGCGTTGTTGGCAGTGATGCTGGCGTCGAGCGCACCATCCTCAAGCGCTATTCAGACGTACGTCGTCAGAGTAAAAACATACTCTGAAAGATAGCGTTGCTGACTCCCTATCTTTCGTATCTCGGTTCACTTGCTGCCTTTGCTCGGCCGCGCTTCGTCGCGACTGCCCTCCTCCTATCCTCCATCATTTTCTCTCCACACTCATTCGTGCATTCTTACACTTGTTCAACTCGATCCATCGTCCATCCTGCACGGTATCGTGTCCTCGTCTCGCGCGACGTCATGTGGCTGCCTCATGTTGTCCGCTCATACGTCGCACTTCCTCACAACACTTCTCTGTCCGCAATTACCCCTTCTGCCGGCGCACTCGTCCTCGACCCGGCTTCTCTCCTCTCCTTGTTCTGCCTTCGGGCCCGCCCATGTGTTTGCTTATACCACACCTCATGTTGGCTTCTCGCGGTTCTCGGGATGTCACGCCAACCGTCCGCTTTCTCCCTGTTCATTCTGTCCGATGCTGGATATCCGCGAGCGTCGTTCTTCCTCTCTTTGCTGTCCCGTTTCCACATGCTCGTGTCCCGCTCTCATGCTCCACACCTCATGTATCCGCGATCGTTCGCGTCGGGTTGATCCTGCTGTCCGCGTGACGAGGTTGTTGACCATCGCACCGGCCATCGAACGTATGCCCACTTCTTGTACCTTTTGGTCTGATCACGGTTTTCACGCACGCATCTTCGTGCACGACTCGTACCACAATCTTGCGCACCAACAGTTCACAGCGCTACAGACAGCACTCAACGCGCCGTACGAGCTGCCTCCGAAGCGCATTCTCAGCACCAGCCTCCTTCCCAGTGGATGGGCGGACGCTAACCTGATCGAAGAGGTACGGATTTATTTTGTCCATCAGTGTTTCGCCTTCAGTCGTCTTGTTGCTTCAGCCACCTCCTGCTTGTTCTCGTTAACTCCCCATCCACAGTGTTCCTGTCCTGTGCTACCTTCATATCCAGAGTGTGCATTGCGGAGTAGAAGCAGCAACGTCGCCTTCAAGCGCGTGTGCCTTCTCTTGTTGCCGGCAATCTGCCTGTTCTTTTACCCCCTTGTTGTTTCTTTCTTCTATTTGTGAATCTGTGGAGCGTTGCTTTCGTCTGCGTTGTTGCCATTGGTTAAATGTCTCACGACTGACTTGCTCTTTCTGCAGCGCATCATCGGCCTCTGACTACCTGAACAACATCCTGATCGATACAACTCTCGGCCAGAATGCTGTTTCACCAAGTTCCTCGAGGTTGCGAGGATACTACCAACCATTCGACCCGGAGGATGCGATCCCTAGCACAGTCGGCCGCGCCGAGGCGGCGGATATGGCTGCCGCCGTACGTTCTTCCTTCACCTTCCTTTTCGTATCTCCGCAACATATCTCATATAATTACGCAGATCGCTGCAGCTGCTGCGGATAAAGTTGCGGACTTGACGATGGGACGACACCGGCGACCAACGTCTCGACGGCGAAGTCGGTGCCCAGTTCGCGCCAACGCAGCTCCACGCCACTACTATCCAAACTGGGTCTCTGGCTCTCTTCCGGAGCAGCTCTGGTTCGGCAAGTTCGACATCATCTACTACGGTGAGTCCATATTCCGAAGCTGGAGGGCTGTTGACTCCATTGGTAGCCTTCGCGATTCCGACCAGCGGTAGTACAGTCAACCTCGGTCTACATCGCTCTTGAAGCGCCTTGTGGCGGCCGCCAAGTCAAGCGGCAAGGGATCGAAGATCGTGCTCAGCGTCGGCGGTTGGACTGGAAGCACCTACTTCAGGTTTGTTACCCCTTTGCCCTGTGTTTTCCCGAACTGACTCGTCCCCGACTCCCGTTCTGTGCCTCGCACAACTTCACCGTCTTCATCTGGTACTCCTCTTCATCGCACTGTGTTTCAGCCAATCGGTCAACTCAGCGTCGAATCGCTCAAAGTTCAACAACTCGATGGCGAGCGCAGTTCGCACGTATGGGTTGGCTGGCATCGACATCGACTGGGTGTGCTTCTTTCTCGTCGCTTCGACCTGTATACAAGTTACTGAACTTCTCCTGTTGTTTCCATAGGAGTACCCGAACTCGTCTGGCGCCGGCAACCCGCACAGCTCTAGCGACGCCGCCAATTTCTTAACGATGCTTCAGGCTGCGTGCAAACCTCGGTGCGTGACTGACTTTCATGCCTCCCTACGTTGACTCGTGTTCTTAGGCTCGTCCAAGATCATTTCGGCCGCTGTGGCCCACAGCCCATGGCTCGGGTCCAACGGAAAGTCGCTCACCAACGTGAGTGCGTACGCGAAGCAGATGAGTCACGTCAACATTATGAACTACGACGTGTGGGGCGCAAGCAGCACACCTGGACCTAACGCTCCACTTGGTACGGCCAAGTTGTTGTTATCATACGGCTGGCTCGCTTACTGACGACGACGCTCTCTAGGCAATAACTGCGGTACTTCCAAACAGCCAAACGCCAATGCGCAAGCCGCTTTCAGTAACTGGACGAAGGCAGGCTTCCCGGCGTCCAAGCTCTTCCTCGGTCTCCCGCTTTATGGCTACGTCTCGCGCAGCACCAAGACGACTCTGTCTGGCTCTCGCGTGTCGGCACCAGTACTCCTGCCAGGCGATCAACCCGAACCCGTTGACGCAACACCTGGCCCGACAGATGATCCCGTACAGCCAATTGCGGACGCCAGTGGGAAGGTACTCAAGGCGGAGGACGACCAAGCGCTGTTCCTCGATGGAGCGCATCCACGAAGTGATTCGAACGCCACCGTGCGCGCTGACGCAAGCCTCAGCGGTGGATTGGCCAGCAGATCCCTTTGCGAAGTTGGTGAGCGCCGGTGTAATCAAGCGACAGAGCGACGGCAGCTATGTTGGCGCGGGAGGGTTCAAGCGCGGTGAGTACTTGTTTGGTACCGGGTGTGTCAGGGCTGATGGGATGCATAGGTTGGGATAGCTGTAGCACGACACCGTTCTTGTACAATACCAGCCAGTCGACGTTCGTCTCGTTTGACGGTGTGTTCCCGTTCACCTCTCTGACCACCTTGCTGAGAGCATATCGAAGACCCATCGAGCCTTCGTGCGAAAGCTGGTTATGCAAAGACCAAGGGCATGGGAGGTATGCAGCGGCTCTTCTCATTCATGCAAGTATATCGATACTCATGACACATCCCTCTCCTTCGCCCAGGTACCTTCACTTGGTCCATCGATCAGGACTACGGACACGACCTTACCGACGTGATTCGCACCGCCAGTGGACGTGCGCCTCCGCCTTCATGATCGCTTCCAAGCGGCTGACTCTCCGTTTTTCCCCTTTGAACCGCTCCTGACGACGCTCGTATTAAGCCCAACCACGACCAGTCTAACTGACCATTGGACGCTGAGCGTGCCACATATTCCGCCTCGCCTCCATTGCTCCCCCATGTAGACCTCGCCGCAGCGCGAAGTCACTGATGTCTTTACGCCCGTACATCGCTCGAATTGATGCTATGTTGACAGCCCGATGCAGATAGCGATCTGTGCAGATACCGCAGAGACTAGATTGCCACAAACCTGTGTTGCTGGCGTGAACCTTGCCTGCGTTACGGGGAATCGAACGTCGTGATTGAATTTTGGATGAGCGTTTTATTTACCAGCACTGGCGACCGGCGACCGGTGACCGGTAACGGTGCCAGAGGATCACATGTACATCATACAACACACAAAGCATGTAGTACTTTCATAAGCTAAGGATATAAGATATACATCAAGACTATGGACCATGCAATCGACTTCTTTTCTGGTCCTCCATCTCATATGACGGGTTGTAATCCGTGGTTTTCATATTCGCGATCGTATCGGATTGTGTTCGTCCACCGTTGCTGTAGTCGACAAAGTGCACCTCGTCTGTCGTGACAGACACACCTTGCAAACCGCTGGTTGTTGGCCCTGTAGGACGTCGCCCACCGGAGACGTTGTACGCGGCACCAGACATCAATGAGTTATCAGACCGCATCGACTGGCGGCTGCGAGTTCAAGAAGCAGGATGATTAGTACGTGACTATAATAGAAAATACGGGGACTGGACGTACAGGCACAGAGTCACGAGGACGGATATTGCGTAAAGCTTGCCTTGCATGAACGAAAATCTGCAGCTTCTGATGAGCATACCATGTCACACGTAGAAAGCGCTTACTTACACAATGAACGCCGAGCTTTTCGGTGCGAAGCCGTTCTGTGCTACGAGCTTGGCAATGTCATTCATGACAGGCACGAGCGCTGTTGTCCATGACAGCAGCACAAGGCGCTCAACCACGGAGTCTGTTCTGAGAAGAAACGGATGTTGTCAGCGCCGTTTTATGAACACGTGAGTGGGGTATGACCTACCTTGCCATGCCAGTCTTTGACTTCATCAATATCCAACAGACTGCGAACTATATGAGAGACAAGCTGTGCGATGAGATGGTCGACTTACAGGTGGCGCAAATGAAGATGTCCGTAGAGATCACGCCGCTAATCGTGACTGACTGAAACTTCTTAAAACGGGATGCAGCGGCTCGGCCGTCGATGTGGAACAGTTGAATAGACTGCGTCGACAGATTGAGCTCGTGTAGCACCTCACAGTGTCTGCTCACGCACCGTGGCAAGGCTGCCGCCAATTCCGATCAACATGCAGACACAAATGACCAGCAAGATCCAATGAGACCGTTTCAGAATGGAGTGGAGACTGTTCGGTGTGAATTGAGCGCTTCGGAATGGAGCAATATTGGTGACATACCGGAGCACGAAGAAGAACTGAGAAATAACAGTAATGATCGCTGAACAAACCGCAAGGTTAAATGCGACAGATTTTTTCCGTCGATGCGCTGACGAACCAGTGTGAAACCCATCCAAGCTCGCATACCATGGAGTCGAGAGAGCCGCAATTTTAAACGAACCCCATCCGAAGACAACCTGGCGCTAGCGTTGATGACACCTGTTGATCACGACTGGGAATGCAAGCATACCTTGTGCCACACCTCAGCTCCGACTTGCGCGGACTTGAGCATGCAGAGAACGGTCAAGACAGCGACTATTCCCTTTACTATCACTCGATCCTGCGAGGAATACAAGCGGGCGTATGTTGCTGACTTTAGTGGCGTGCCCATGCGAGCCCGGTGAGAAGGCCAGTCGTTGAAACTTAGTAAAGAAACGCACCAAGGTCATGATGATTCCCGTGAGCAGCACGTCTACGACAAGGCCGACTAGTAACGGGTAAGCATACCCCGCAAACCGAATCCGGCACGCACCAAGCCATGGTCCGAATGCAACCTCCGGGACGAAAGTCGCCGGTATACTGTCAAACCTGCTTGCAGTCGCGTTTGTCGTAGACATATCTGCGTGGCTGCAAGATGAACGAGTGGGCGGCGCGCTGCAAAGGCAAAGGAGAGGCACACCTCGCGGAGAACTGCATTGGCCGCGGCGCTTATGTTGAAGACTAGCCGTGGCTTGCACTGGAGACCGATCCGAGGATTGCGAATAAGCGTGGAACGGGACCAGTGAGTGACAACAACGGAGACCAGAAGCACCGCGGATTTACGCCTAAAAGTCTATGCTCCTCACATCAATCCGTAGTGCTATCCGGTGACGTGCTCTAGTAGCCAACATACGAACAAGATAAACCTGCTGCTTGGCAAATATCATTTGTAGTCACACGGACGTGTTCCTGTGTAGCACGGTGACAGCCCGCGTTGCTGCCAGCGCCGCTTCTCCCTGATCATGCGCACGACAGACTTCTTGCTCGAAATTGCCTTCTACTTCCGCCCAAGCCCCGCGAAACTGCCACGGAGCTCGTTGATTTCTGATGCCTCTCCGCTGAACCTGAGCTGCCGGGCTCAAGGGGTGTGGTTTGGGTACGATCCATACGAGCGTTGTTAGCTGTTTGCAAGCTGGGTGGCTTGCTAACAGACAGCATTACGTTCATGTTACCTGCATAGCGTGCCTGACACCCAAGGGATAGAGAAGTGGTCAGTCGGAAGGGATGGCCTCGTCCAGCCGTCAAAACCATGCTGAGTTGTTCACACTAAGGCGCTGCTGCGAGCGAGCTAAGATAACGAGGGATCGGAAACGAAGGCACCTAAACCGTACCTCTGAGCGGCGGTGAAATTAGGCATGGGAGCTAACGAGCGACAGTTAGTTTCCCACGCTTATTTGCCTAGTGTGGGTACGCGACACCTGCACTGCCAGAACGCCCGCGAGCCGTCGGGCAGCTTGAGAGTGACCCGGAGGATATGAGCGACCGAACACGTTGAGGTCGGTGGGAGTTTCAATAATCCCACAGCTCTGGAGCGCCCTTCGTGTGTTACGCTTATTGATCTGAGCGTGCGTTGAACTAAAGCAACGGGAATTAGCGTCAGCGAATTCGAGGTAGTGTTGCCGTGACGCGCGGAGCAAAAGGTCAAGAAATTCCCGACACGAGCCGTTCAATGCGCTGACAGTTATTTGCACCAGTTTCTGCTCGAGCCCTCATCGCGCACCCACTTCGTTGGAACCTTTGACATCGTCAACAGAAGCGCAATGCTCACTGTTATTGAGAATGGTGGAACTAATTTGAACTTGAAGTAGCAAGTCAAGATGCAAAGCAGCAGCGACTCATGAATGACATCGTCGGTCACGCAGAATCATTGCAGGGGCATTTACTAATATGCAAGCTATTCATTTCGGCCGGAGAACGGCGTCGAGCATGTAGGCCGTCCACACTATTGCCGAGCAGGAGATAACTCCGCTGCCACGAGGCTCTCCTTACGCTCCGTTCGTGCGACTCGACTATTCTACAGGTGCGTGTCCGTCGCTCTTGAAGTCAGCTGCGGCTAAGATACGCGAGCTGCAGACCATCCGCGTCAGCATGGCTCGGGTCGACTCGGAACATGGAGCCGCGGACAGTGGCAGTCCTTCGCTGTCTGCTTCACCAGATGCTGGCCTGCCCATCACCTCAAGCGAGGAACCCAAGCTTCCTTCATATTCTACCGAGAATGGTGGTGGAATTGGCGTAGATTCCTCTTCTCATCATCCAGCAGAGCAGATGCCTGAACTTCTCGAAACGATCGACCTTTACCCCCCTCGTGACCCTTTGACGTACACCGACTTTGACAAGAAATATCCACCAGACCGGCATGGCGAAGAGGCGCAGCCGAATGCGCGCGTCTGGCGCGTATATGCGACCGTGTCAATGAGCTGGACGACGACCTCATCCAGGGTTGGAATTCGACCCTGGACGTACTTCTCATCTTCGTAAGCCCATTAGTACGTTGGTACCGAGTTATATCTCATCATCCCAGGCTGGTCTCTTCTCGGCAGTTGCGACGGCTTTCATTATCGAAGCGTGAGCTGTCTATCCCGCTCTCCATTCACGTCTGAAGATCGAACACAGAGCGAAACAACTTCAGCACGACTATACGCAGTACACCGCTGTTGGCGTGTTGCCGTGCTCGCCGCTCTCAATAGTACGGTTCCCGCACCTGCGTCTCTGCCAGACTTTGGTCGCATCCCGACAACGACTCGGTCGCGCTGGATCAACGGATTGTGGTTTGCTAGCCTCACATTTGCGCTGATCGACGCACTGCTCGCCATTCTCGTCAAGCAATGGCTTGTAGAGTACGCATCCAGGATGCGCCAACCCGCCGCGGATGCGAAACGGTGGGCATGGCGTCACTTCGCCTATCGCGAGGGGCTCTCAAAGTGGCATGTCGGTGTGGTCATATCATCTCTAGCAGTGCTGCTTCATGTTGCCCTATTTCTCTTTCTGTTTGGACTGCTGGCGTTCCTTTTCGATTTGGATCATTCCATCTGCGTTGCTGGAGTCATTTTACAGGATTGGCCGCAAGTTTTTACTTGGCCGCGACATTGGCTCCGCTTTGGTACGGAGATTGTCCATCCATGACCCCGCTGCTCGCA
>JAGTJP010000679.1:0-11359 GCA_020744175.1 Auriculariales sp. MPI-PUGE-AT-0066
GCTTATGATTTCGGTCGACAGCCCTCTGATCAGTGCGGACGTCTCTCGCTGGATGTCATGGACGCCACCAGCGCAGGCAATCCCACAGCTCGATCACAAACACGCAGATTTCGTTCAAGACCCCTGCAATCTCTGCGGTTGCTGCTCCAGAGATCAATGGCTCCGAACATGCATGGCTATCCCGCACCACCAGTGAGATTGCGCTCTCCGTATACTCGGCGCACGCGGAAGTCAGCCTCGATCCGGCTCTTCAGCATGAGCTTCATCGCAGCACAAAGAAAAATCCGCCACGTCAAGTCCGGGTAGATGTGCTTTATGTGGGTTCCGCTTGTTACCCCCTGTATTGCTACTCATTTTACAACAGACACGTTCCGGTGTAGATGCTGTCATTGACGCCAATATTAACCTGACGGGCTCCAGCAACAGCGTCTTAGAGACCTACAGGCGGACCTTCATGGTTCTGGAACGACCAAGATCTTCATCGGGCATAACGGGCCAGACGACCGGCTTTGGCAGTCATTTGTCCGCTATGTTCATACCCACCGTTGAGCGCGAATCACTGTATGCGATTCACTCATCTAACGATGCAAATGCCCTATGACTGACAATCTTTGTAGAGACTTTCAGGATCAGAACGTTAGCGTGTGGAATCGCGAACTATTGTCGTTGGTGGACATCTCCTCAGAGCAGTATACGAACTCCAGATGACGGCGCTCTGCAATAAGCTCATTCCGCTGATGATGACAAGTCTGCGAGCCATCAACAGGACCTCGAGCAACAAGCCACGCAGCTGATGAAATTCTTCGCATTTCATCCGTCACATCCTTCTCCAGTTGTCTCAGAGGTCCTTGAAAATGCCTTCCTCTCGGCGGAGAAGCCACTACCTCTCATCAGCACCAGAGGTGTGCTCGATGTCACCAAAGTTCGGCGGCCAAGCAGAGAGCTTTCATTCTTGACGTCCTTCCGGTCGTTCCGACCAGTACTATGGTGGGGCGGGTGTAATGAGCAATTCCCTGCTGCAACGAGACATCATACAAGACATCTCGTTCGCCGACGTTTTGCAGCAGTGAAGCAGCGACCGCTAGACAAGTCGCAGCTGGTCGCATGTCTCGTGTGGTGGCTACAACCCAGCATTCAAAAGCCAGATACCACTCGCATCATCAACCCATCGCAAGCGTCACGTACGTCTCGCAGTCAGGAAGAGACACGCGACTTCAAGGAATCGTGTGCTTTCTTCTCGCATGGCTCATCTCAGTCATTGGCCACAATCAGGACCTATATTCAACTGACGTAGGGTATCAGCCTGTTCATCGCGGACCTTTTCCAACTCATACTCTGCCCTATGAAATCAGCAAGAACCTTCTGGGCGATGATTCTATCACCAAGAACCTTTGGCAGGCCGCGATTGAAGGCATACTCAAATGGACACCCCTCCCCGTCTTCGATTGGCTGACGCATCTGATCAAACCGGAGACACCGCATGCCTCAAACTGGGATATCACAGCATCACCCGAGTGGGCAGAGACCGTCCTTAGGTTCCTAGCGAACCGGGAGCTGGACCGCATAACGATCAATAAAGGCCCAATACTCGACCTGCTCGCGGATGTGCGATGCATTCCAACCACCGCTGGGATTGTTAAACCACATGAGGCGTACTTTCCGAACGCGAGCATGTTTTTGGGCCTCCCAATCGTGAAATTTCCGTCGATGGCAACCATCCGAGACGATATGGACCGGCTACTATCGAACTTGGGTGTTCGGAAACGAATTGATATCGATATCATCATCACAGACATCTCAACAAGAGATGACTGGGATGCGTCTTCGCTTGCCAAATACCTTTGCGAGTTAAAGCCACAGCTATCCGACCTTGAAGTTGAACGAATAGCGGCGATGAACGTCTTTCGAAGCGAGCCCACTTCGACAGCAACAATTCAGCAGTATAAACTTGAGGATCTATACGAGCCCGTTCCCTACCTCCGTGACATGAACCTTCCCATTTTGCTCTGGAATCAAGACCACGAATGGCGACCTAATAGTAATGAAGGTACGATCAATTCATGGCCCAGGCACGATGCTAATTGTGCCTCATAGCGCGGTTGTTGAGTAAAATGGGTCTAAAAAAGTCGCCGTCCCTTCAGCTGCTCTTAGGGATTGCTTCCGGTCGTGATCAAAAGGCGCGGACCTCTGCTCTCGACCATCTGCTTGAGAACATCACATCGGGCAAAGAGTACGCATCAAGCTACGATCCAGCAAAATACCGCGACCTTGAGTTCATTCCTGCCGTCCTTCCAAACGGACGAGAAGTATTTGGCATCTTCCTTTGAGCGTTTTTGGAAGCCCAGAGTGTGCCGCTCTAGGTTTTTACTGTTCTTAGGAATGATACTCTGGCTAAGAAGAATATCCGAGATTATGCAAAGCGCTCAAGGTACCCAATCATCCGAATCCAGAGCTGCTTGTCGAGGCCGTCAAAAAGTACTCACCTTCGGATCCCCGGTTGGCGAAACAATGGTTCGAGTATCTCGCCAGTCGTCAGACAGGTGAGCCGGAATCTCCTGCTTCTGGATATACTGATATGAACTTAAACGTGACAGCATTCTCAACCGTCGCAGTTCAATGCACTCAAACTGGTTAACTTCATCCCAGCGACCAAAGGGTTGAGAGGAAATCGCTCATGTCACGTGTCTCCCCGACTGAGGTGTTCTTTGGCCCACCAAAACGAGGAATTTTATCTCATCTCTTCCTTTTTGTCGACTTCGGTTCGGACGCGAACAAGTTTCTAAGGAACTGCGGGGTTGCGGATGAGCCGAGTCTTGATCGAGTATGTCGAGGAAACTGCGTTGTACATATGCCAGATACTAACGGACGTTTTGCAGGTTGTTCTTGAACTTGTAGCAGACCCGCAACGGTATTTCAAGCTCGCCGGCGGTTATCAAGGCTTCATGGCCGAGCTACGAGTAATCGCAGCGGAGCGACGTGCTGTTTCATCCTCTACGATCCAGCAACTTCGTAACAGCCCGGCATTCGTTGCGACCAAACTAGTTCCTAAGCGGGCAGGGGCTCAAACACAATCTGACGATCTATTTACGAAGTATCACAGGAACTCATGTAGCGGCGGATGTTATCAACGATCATCCGGTCGGGGCCACACTTTCTCCAGCCAGCTCTTCATTGCACCACAAGAAGACTCGTTGGAGGCTTTCTATGCCTTTCTTGGCTCTCCTCGTCTTAGTTCTCATACATGAGAGCTTTGATGCGCCTCATACTTCGCAGGACCCGGCAGCACTGGCACAATGCCAACGCATTCGTACGCACGTACTGGATTGCCTTACGCTTTTCTTCGACGACATCAAAGCTACTTCTCGCAAACTCCTCCTAGAACTGGATTGGTTCTCTGCACAGGCAACTTCGTGGTGCATGCCACCACAAAGATTACCCAAAAAGTGACCTTCTTGAATGACCAGTCTGAGATTCGCGATCAGGATGTTTCCGCGAGGGTTTGGCATCGGGTCAACTGGAGAACCAAGACACCGTCCCCGATAGAGCTACTTTTGAGCGAGACAACACCCCTGGACATGAGCGAGGTTGCTCGGGGACTATGTCGCCTCATCCTCCATTCACCGAGGCTCCAAGACAGCCTTCTCCTTCTCTTTCTTCTTACCACCGACAGGGAATCGCTTCGGAAGCGTGGTTACAATAGTGCGTGGCCCGTGCGTTCATCGAAGCATATTACTGATTTCGATGAAGTTGACTTAACGCTTCGAAAACGAGATATGCAGGAGAGTATTGCTGAAGATGATTATATCACGTCAAAGCTCCCACAATCTCCCTCATCAAACTCTCAAGATGGTAGAAAACCCTCTGAGGGATTGTATAGCCTGTTCGGGTCAAAAGTTTCGCATCAAAGGGCCAGGATCAATAGGCGTTCCGGTCAATGGATCGTCTGCAGACTCTCCTACATCACCCGAAATTCCGCTTCCAGCTGATGTTGTATCGCTGCTGAGCCGACCAGAAGCTCAAATCACTCCCTGGAAGTTGATAGATATGGATATCAGTCGCGCAACTTGCCCTTAGCCGTATGAAAGAAAAGACAACAGTCGCACCGCCTCGGTCACCACTCGTCAACGAAGGGCGGCCTCACACAGTCACATACAGTATCACCGACTTACAATTTGCTGCCTACATTGCTGGCGGTCAAGTTTCACGTCCACAAGGATATCTCAAGTCGCGAGATGGTTGTTCAGGCCAAGACCGAAGGTACCACCTTTCACAAGCACCTTGCTTACCGTCCTAACAAACTTAGCAATTGGGCGCTTTGCTGCTGTCGTCAACCCGTTACGACATATATTTTCAATCTTCCTCAGCATTGCATTCAGATCTTCTACGACGCCAGCGGTTCACCTATAGCAATCAATCGCAACGGCAACATCTTCTTGAATCTTAGACACTACGAGGCGTGGCGTGAGCTCCATTGAGTATAACGCACACATTATAGTCTTACCCTGCCCGCAGATGATGACGATGTTCGCGCCAACAAACCTGCAAATGCAGTACGTCCTTCGAGGGTAGGAGTATACTTAACCAACTTCAACTGATCTCATGACAGCACAAAAGCTGGTTCCTCGCTATTGCAAGAGAAATCGCATGCAATATTGCCGATAGGGAAGATGCAGAGGTAAGCATTTGTCTTTTTCGCGTTCGACGCGCTAAGACAACTCTCGTGTGGCAGCATGGGTTTCATTTCTCTACGATCTCCACAGGCGCATGTAGAGGGTTTGGCAGCGTTGCTGAATCAGCCTGATGTTTAAGAGCTGGCTTTGTGTCAAGGCTTGGGGCTGCAGTGATGTCGAGAACGGTTGTTACACAATGTACGTTTCGGTGTGATAACACAATATGTTGTACCAATCGATTCTTGCTCGGTCTTGACCCGAACAATGCCGATTAAATGCAGGAGAGGTATCCAGTGCTGCCTCCGAACCAATTTTTTTCTGTCTGCGCCATCTGAGCATCACTGGTCCTCAAGAAACTGAAGCGAGCTGAGTCTCACCGCCGCGACCGGCCCGACG
The DNA here is from genome assembly GCA_020744175.1 of Auriculariales sp. MPI-PUGE-AT-0066. Classification (NCBI taxonomy): domain Eukaryota; kingdom Fungi; phylum Basidiomycota; class Agaricomycetes; order Auriculariales; species Auriculariales sp. MPI-PUGE-AT-0066. The sequence goes on from JAGTJP010000679.1 coordinate 5,067, forward strand.
ATTGCCCAGCTTCCCCAAGATTTATCCAAATCAGAAAAACCTCTTTCTGCCGTATTTCCCGTAGCTTGCAATGAATCGCTATAGTTCTACGTTTAATTCTTACTCGAGTAGTGGCCTACCAGTCAAGAATGTGGCAATGGCGCTCTCGAGCATGGCTTAAATGCCCATCATACTCGATCAAAGCAAAGAGATGCAGCGTGTAACATGAGGGACTGAGCAGAGTAATCATACCACAAGTGTTCATATGTTTAAGTGAACGTGCCTTGCGTCGATGGTTCAGGTTGAGCTCAGGTCGGGAAACGGAATGATCCCACCGAAATTAAGAGAAAGAGAGAGAGAGAGGTCCGGGTCAGATAGAACGTAGAAGCCGCGCTCCCCGTGAGATTTTGGATCAAGAAGCGTCTCAATGAGATAGCTTTACATGTCTGGAGTGGGTCTCAGCCGCACGGTCCTCGATGTGCATGAGTATGCCTTCTCACCCAAGCAGGTCCACCTTGATAGCAGATGACGCCGCATCTTCACCCCAATTTGGCTTACGCATAGCAAAACGCTGATTCTGAAATGGCGGCGAAGGGAAGAAGCGATGTACCATAACTCAGACCCTGTTCGTAATGCTGAACAACGGCGAAACGCGTACACCCTGAGATCGGTTAGCAAACGCCCTTGCCCTAAGCCTATTCCCGTGCAGGCAAGATTGAGTTTGTATCGTAGCCACGCAAAGAGCTGTACATGTGGGGGCGCTGTAGTCGAGGTCCCACTTTCAGGGCGGCGTCCAAAGCTGAATATAGCTGTAAACATGGCGAGACAAAAGGGGAAAGTGCAAGGAAGATGAGAAGGCTCCCTGGGCATTGAGCAGCATACTCATGAAACTTGTTGCCATTAACGTACAGTGCAGATCGCCCTTGTATTATATGACAGTAATGTGCGACCAGGCATGAAATCACGTCGACCCATACAAATATTACACATACTGTGCCTTCACCAAACACGTAACAAAAGAGTATACCAAGAAACGTCATTGTCATTACCCCAAAGCTGTAGGGGCATTACACTCGGATTGTCGTAATTATAATACAGCACAGTGGGATAGTAGTGTAAGCACAGCGAGGAAAAGCGTACAAGTTTTTAGACGAGAAAAAGTGTTCGTGGGATTATTTCAGATGATGAGCGTGAACGCGCCAGCAACTGCAGCGCCGAATGCGAGCACGACGGAGCCGGAGGTGTGTGTAGCTCCTCCACCCAGAATGGGTGTGTTGCCGTTGCCGCTGTTCGAACCAGTCCAGTGCCAGTGCCAGTGCCAGTGCCAGTGCCAGTGCCAGTGGCCAGTGCCGGTACCCGACCCCGTATCGTCCGAGCCGTTGCCCGAGCCCGTGTCGTCTGAGCCAGTATCGTCCGAGCCGTTCGTGGGCGTCGACTCGTCGGGGACTGTTGGCGTCGAAACGCTCGTGCGAGTCGATGAGGTGGTGGTGCGTACGGTGGCGCTGGGCGCAACGGTGCCGCTGCCCGTGCTGCCGCCATTACCGCCGGTGCTGCTGCTGCCGTCATCGGGGTAGCATTTGTGCGCACCCCCAGTATCGTCACAGTACCAGCCTTGCGGGCAGCAGCCGGTACCAGTGGCGCACTGGACCTGACTCGGGTCAGTTGGGCAGATTTTGTAACCGCTGCAAGTCTGTTCCAGGGTCAGCTGAGTGTGCATAGGACGTGAAGGGGCTCGCGCAACAGACCTGGCCTGTAGGACAGCAACCGTCACCGTCGCATGTGGTACCAATGGGGCAGCAGCCATCGGTATCTACGAAGGAACGAACATGAGCAAAGGCGTGCGGTGCCAGTGAGAAATGAACGTACCATCGCAACACACGTTGCCCAGGGCACAGCAACCACCAGTCGCACACTTGTCGCCACATACTTGGCGGGCTACGAGGACGCCAGCCTTTACGGGAGAAAACCCGCGTGCACCATACTTGTAGGTCTTTAGGGTCAACTCTCCAAGGTCGCGAGCGAGAGTGGCATTCCGGGGAAGCACGCTGCTGGCGAACACTGAGCTCGAGATGGACGCGATGAAAAAAAAGTCGAGAGCTGAACCATGGCGATAGTTGGAGGCGCACAATAGAAAGGACTGCGTGCTGCGTGCTGAAAATGGAGACAAGACTAACGGGGCCTTTATAAGTCCACGAGCGGAGATGGTCAGGTGGATCTGGGATGGAACGGGCTTAGGACCGCGAATCGGGCGGTGAGTCAAACTGGGATAGCGCTGATGGCTCGCTAGGCGAACATGCCATTGTGAAGATGAAGCCAGTGTCCATGCCAGACCGTTAAGTCAAGACGTCGCCGCTCCGAACGGTTCGCTCAGGTGCTGCGAAGGAGTATACTAGCTCAATGGCCACTCTAAGATTCGATGTCGAGGCTGCTCCACCTGGCCAAGGGAGGATTCACTCGTTGTCAAGGATGTCCGTTTTATGCCCCTTGCGGATTGAGATCGCCCCGGCATTCAAGGCATCCACCGCCAAGTACCAAAATAGCAGGCTCAGCCAATCACAACGTGCTGCAGTGCGCTCGAAACGCACAGCATTGTGCTTTTTGAGTAAGGGGATCAGCGTCCGGGATCCTGCGGGCGGCGTCGGTATGCCTGAAAGTGACTTGGGCGAGGAGGACAACGCGCTGGCGATGCGAGTTACATCCGACAGATCCTCGCCTCCCCTCGAATCTCGACACTATCCCGCAATGCGACGTCCCTGGCAGACCAGTGCAAGGCGGGGTGTGTGTGGGAATTTTAAAATGCAATGCGGGGTTTGCGGCCCTTGTGTCTTTCCAACCTGCCAGGATCATGATGGCTCAATTCATTGTCGTGGGGCCATACTGTGGGAAGCAGTGCACAATGGCCGCTGCGACTCGCTCTCCCGACCTGATCTGATCCTTTAGTCAACCTTTGACGACGACTTGCCCTCTTACTTTGGGTTTTTCAAAGCATGTCGACGCTGCCCCGCCGCCAGCGCATCCCATTCTCTTTCATCGTCTCGACGCCGCGGCGCGTATCAATGCCAGAGCTTGACACAAACGAGCGGCGACGGTACTCTCTCGTTGAGCCACAGTCAGTGCACGCCGTGATTAAGCGAACACTGTCTAAACTCTTTACAACTCGCAGGCTTCCTCCGGTTCCTCGAGCGCGCAGGCAAAGCAACAGCCGCTCAAACGGGCGCAATATCTTCAAGAGCGCACTCGGGTTTTTCAGCGGCACGCGTTCACAGGACGCTAACAATCACCAGACGAGTTGGCGGCGGTGGTCGTGGCAGCCTGAGTCTCGATGAACCTGTGGAGACAACCTTCTTGTGAACAACGAACTTGCATATCTGAACGGGTTCCTTTGCTAGAGTTCAGAACAAAGACCGTAACGATGCTGGCTCTCAGTCATGAACACTATGTTCGATCACACCCAAATCTTTTTGGCCGTTTGTCCGAACCTCAACGGTCATTTCGGACCTGCTCACATAAAGTATTCCGAGACATAGGTTGCTTTCGGTGCAGCTCTTCCGCATTGGTTCTCGTCTTCGGCAACCACCGAACCTAAAGAGCGATCTCGCTTTACCTTCCACAACCAAGGAAGAAGATGAAACAACTGCATCTATCGATCTTGACTCAAGTGCCGCACGCGAAAGTGCTCGCACATCGAGCTGAAGCCGTCCACTGCTGTCACCAACAACATACCATCCAACCAAGGATAACTCGCTGGAACCATCTCAGGATGTCGGTTTCCACTTCTCGATCCGTAATTTCAGCCACAAAACATCCAAGAAAGGTGAGCAAGGCGACACCAGCCCGTTCGCCGGTTCTCGCCAAGCCGCCTGCACAATTCCCTCGACCAACACCAATGGCGCCGTCTCCCACCGCGAACCAGGACAGCAGCAATGATGGTCCAAAAATGACCATCCCCAACGCTACAGTGCCAAACCCAACAAACTTCGTCGATGAGAAGTTGCAGGAGCTTCAAGAGCTCCTGCACGCTCTTGATGAACCTCGAGGCATTATGGATGCCGTCGACAGCCTTGCTCTCTGTCGCGCTCGGAAATCGCGACCCAGCATCTTCAGCAACGATCCGAAGGCATGCGCAGCGTGCGCGCATATCTCAATTATTGCGGATCGAATCGTAATTTCTTACAGACCTTGTTCATCATTCGATAGATGCTCAAGAATCTCGACCAAGTACGTCAGTCCGCTTCCGGCAACAATCCGGTTCGGATGCAGATGCGGAAAGCTCCGAGGAAACCTAGAAGAGCGTGGTGGCGAGGCCGCTTTCGGCTCTTCCACTAGCTCCAACTCGTCCACTGCGAGTAGCGGTGAACTCGGCGAGTGTACTCGGGCGAAGCGTGTTATCTTCAAAACTTTCAAGCGCGTAACAAACCGGCTCAGTCTGAACCCGCCTGACCCGCGGTGGTTCGACAGAAGGGTTTGACATCGTGTCTCCGATAGCTGTGGCTCGACATCCTGTCCCCACTAGCTGGCCTTGTCGATGCCGAATGATGCGCTCGGCAAGATCAAACTTTAATGTGACCCTCCGCTCACAATGGTCGTGGATTTTTCCACCGCGTTTCAGCTCGACTAATGCCTAGCTATCTCCCATCTGAAGACTCCCACTTTCAAGCTATCCATACTCGTTATGCTCTCTCTCTGCTCTGTTTTTTCCCCCGTTTCCATACTCATCATGAAATGTCCCTACAATGCCAAATGCTTTGTATTAACGACCGAGTGTCAGCCTGTAAGCGTCACAATCTATTTCATTTTCTAGCCTTTGAAATTTCAGTAGTTCTAAGCTACGAATCTAACGCTATCGTTATCAGTATATGGCCAAAATACCACAACTCGCTGCCAGCCACGTCGTATCTGATAACAAAGAGAATCAGCAAATTCGAGAGCGGAAAGTTGGCGTCAACGAGACCAGCGCGGGTGCCTAGATTTTGGGCGGTTATCTTCCTCCCACGCAAAACCAGAGGCTCAGTGTGGTGGCACGGGTAATCTAGATCACGACGGACCTAGCAGGCACGGTGTTGTTAGCTTCTCTTTAGCCAGTCACATGAGGCACGAACCTTCGTTTTCCGATCCGATAAATCTAGAAACCCGGTGGACGTCGTATGCATCTTTTTGAATAATTTAGGTGGAGCGACGGATGCATTTGCTTGGTCGAATCCCAGACTGGCCGGAAAGCTATTTCATGGCTTCACCAAGTTGCCACCTGTTCACGTTTCTTTCGCAGCTTTTCCACCTAATTTTCTTTGCCAAGTTTGCGCTAAAAATTCAGGAACCATTAACGATGCTGTTTCAAGACTCTGTCCGAGATAGCAGTAAAGAGACGGCGACGAACATGGTTTTTCGCTTTTTTTGTGGGAAGAAACATACCTTCGGCAACCTCAATTGTCACCGCTGGAAACAACTGCGTGGAAAATCTACTAAATTTCCCCATTTATCGGTCGGAAAACGAAGACTCGGTCCCGTGTTTAAAGATGTCATTCTGAGACCAAGTCTGAGACCAAGGCGCGCTTAATCAACAGGTTCGGGTGTCTTCCTGCTGTCACGTGTGCTACGTTATCACGGGATCCGCTCTGCCTTGCGGCCTTCCACAATATCGCGCGAGCAGGAAGCTGTGAGCTTCATATAACTAATTACGTAGTTCCCGATACGAGAAATCAGCCAACAAATTGCTGCGGTAGAATTATCATCTCGAGCAGTAAAAATGCGAAGGTACTTTGCCCTTTCCCATGACGACTGGTGATTGTTCTGATTTCTGCTGGAGACGAGATGAGTCTTTTTCCCCCAGCATATCGATTGTTGACCCGATAGACAAGGTTTGGAAATTATGTTTTTTGGCTCTCAATCGCACGCAGAGGTTGCGGGATATATGGTACAAAGGCGGTGATCGGAGCAAAATGGTAACTGGGATGTGAGGCGGACGATACGGAGGAACGGCTAGCATAACGAAAAGCAAGACAAGACCCGGACTGGGATTGCAGGGAGAATGCGGACGAAAGCAAAGGGGAGTTTTGGACGGCGGAACAGCGATAAAGAAGATGGGGTGAGCTTTATACGAGGTGCAAAAGATAAGGGTGACGGATCAAGAGCGGCATGGTTTTCGCGCGTGCGAACGCGAGTGCTGGGTTTGCAATGCTAAGAGGATGAACAAGATTGGTTCGAAAAATGGACAGCTGGTGAGGAAGCATGGGGATGAGCCCGAGGAGTTGAGAGTACAAGCGTAGCCATCGTTCAGCAAAGCGGCGGAAAAAGAGTCTTCCGGCCAAAAGCGCAGA
>JAGTJP010000068.1:0-158742 GCA_020744175.1 Auriculariales sp. MPI-PUGE-AT-0066
TGCGGTACGGACACCAGGGGGAAAACCTGTTCTTCTGTGCCTTGAGCGGCAGCTTACTGTTGTGAAAAACCTCCTGTAGCATACAAACTTGATCGAGCAATACCTGGACTACGATAAATTAGGCCTCCGCGGCAAGCACCGGCACCGGCTAACACACAGCGCAAATGTCACTTTAACTTTACCAGTGGGGTACGTTCAACGTGATGTGCTTACGGCATAAAATAGGATCTGCGCACCTCGAACCTCTCTATCTTCTTCAGGCACCCTATTTTGGCGGCACCGTATTGCCCTATGTCCCTGTGATTTGCGACGAAGTTAACATGGGTGTGACGTTAACACGTTCGCGGAGCCGAATTGATCAGATCAGCAAGAAACTTCCGGAGTCTGGACCGCTGAGAAACACAGTAACGCGAAATTGTTCTCATACTGGATTGGAGTCGACGTGAGCCACAGAGTCGGACAGATCAGTCGAAGGCGCAAATTACAGGTAGGAAATGGGTTAGAGATCCGATCCCTTAGATATCAATGTTCTATGATGGATGACAGCTATGGAAGGCCGCATGCCGCTAGTCTTTAACAGGATTGAGAAAGTCCCTGAAAGAAGTGCTGCTTCGGTCATACCAGTTGGCGACCAAAGTCCCGACGCACAAGTGATATTCCCAGTATAGGGCCTCGTCAGATCAACGTTGAATAAAAAAAGCGTCAGCTTGCTCATAATTGTATTTTACACCGTAAGCAGGAACTTGGAACTTCAGCGCGACTGTTGATTGAGCAGGTGCAGTTCGTGTGTCCAATTTCAGCCAACAGCGACAGGCTTGATCGGAGGACTTACCGCTCTCACGCCCACACCCTCGCAGTACCTTTGATCTTTGCTTCCCCCGCAGTATCGTATACAGACTTGATATGCAGGGACAAAACACGCAAGACTTCGCTTCCGGAATATCCCGACATAGTCTTGCTTGCTGTGTCTAAAGATGTTCGTGAGTTCAAGATGAGACAGATGCTGCAAAAGTACTCGAATTTTCATCCAAAGCATTATGTCATGGTTGGCTAGGGTTTACGTCTGAGACAGAAGTACCTCACGAGATCCCAGTGACTCGTGAGCATGTGTTGGCCACGGCGATCACTCGCTCTTCGGGCAAATACGCTCTAAATGTCCGGGCTGTCAGCTCCTAGCCTCACCCTCTAGCTGTGGAGTGATATCTGGCAACGGGCCTGCTTGCATGAAAAGTATTAAAGCTATCTTGCGATCACCTAGGCTGACCTCCACTGCGTCATCCGAGAGCCTCTCAATACTCTCTCGCACCTCACGCCACGTTACATAGTTTTGATCTAGTTTTAACTTCAATGGAAATACCTCCATCTACATTCTCGAAGTATGCTCCGTTCTCGAACTGTTCTGGCGTGTCATTAGCTGACACGTTTGGCCGTTTCCTGTACTCGACCAGATGCAACGGCCTGCACTTCCTGCAAAAAGTTCAAGGTATTATGCAGTTATACGAGCTACTCGGCAAATATGTGTCTGGCTTGCGAGAAACGAGGTCGAGAGTGTCGCCCGTGCGTCATCCCCATCCTCCCGCGCGCGACAGTCGAGGCTCGGGCTAACATCTTCTGCATATGTTTAGTCAGAAAACCAGGGAGCAAGAATTTTTGTGCCAGAAAGCTTTGGGCGCATCTGGTCTTGATGTACTCGTCGAGGCAATCGTGACGAATGACGCCGTGGTAGTCCTCGCAAGCCTCTGGCTCATCGCTCGTCGACATATCACGTAAAGTTCCACACTCGTTCCGTTTACCTTCGAAGTTTAGCTCCTTCACATCCTCAGTCACTTTCACTGAGCCTCCCCAGTGACTGAGGCGCGCTGTCCTCTATTCCGTGTTCCACCCGTGTTCTTCTCCGTACCTACAGACGCTTTAGGTAGTGGATGGAAGCAGTGTAAATTACTGCAACAGCTGAACATTGTTGTGATTACAGGACCATATGTGTAGCTACAATAGCAATTATGTACAATTTCCAACATGAGTGCTACATCGCGCGATACCCGGCTAGAAGGCAGAACATCAACAGTGCGAGTTGGAGGTTGGACGATGCCAACAGCATCGTTGAGTCGTCAACCACCGTTGCGAGCGGAATCTGGTCCGCGATCGTCTGATTCAGACATTGGTAGAGCGTCGCCGAGTCGCCCTGCGGTTGAAACGCGACCGTGTCGACATCAGTCGCGTTGTCCTTGAGCGCCGCGGTGTTGTTGTAGCCATCGTTCGAGAGCATCGCCGTGCTCGCGCGATAGTACAGGACGATCTGCTCGGGACGTGGGTCTCCGTTGCCGTTGTTGAATGCGACGCGAGTAAGCGGGGTCGTGACGCTGCACTTGCCGAGGAGCGGAACCATTGCATCAACGGTCTCTTGGTCGCTGACAAAATGGTAGATGGCATCCCGTGTGCCAGGCGACGACTGATTGAGCAGCTGCAGTTGCAGGCGAATTGAGCGAGCGGGCCTCCAGGGCGCTCGGTGCTGGTCGCGTCGCCGTACTATAAAAGGGAGATGCATGTGGTTAGCCTGTTCTACCACTAATGGTAGCAGCAGCGCGCTGACCTCTGAAGCAGCTAGATAGCCCAGTCCACCTGCCGCACCGCCGAAGACGATGGGCCAGAAGACGAACGGAAATCCTCGGCCAGCGACGCCGCGAGTTGCATCGCCGGCTGCGTATCCACTGCCGTAGACGCTGCGACAGGTCTGTTAGCGTCGGAGGACGGGCACAGCGGTGATGTCACTCACTTGGAACCGACGACTCCTGAACGTGTACCTCCTCCCACACTGCGACCTTCGAACCGGCCTGCCGAGAGAGTGGAGACATTGGAAATGCCAGCGCCGCCGGGTATTGCGCGGACCGAGCCTTTGGTGCCTGCGGTGAGGCCGGACAGGCCAGAGGACGAGCCCTTGCTATCCCCAAAGCCGAAGCCGGACGCACGGGAGTCAGACGATCCATACGATCCGGACGAGTCAGACGAGCTCGCCGAACCTCTAGAGCTGGATATGCCGCCTCCGCCTCTGCCTCCTCCTCCAGCGTGTCCACCACCGCCTCCACCTTTTGGAACTCGACGTTCGAGAAATAAAGTCATGAGATGACTTGGTGAGGCGATAAGTACACCCTGGATGGCCAGGGACGAGGGGAGCACGATGGAAAAGAGGCTAAGACCCAATCCAATTAAGTGACCCATTGGATCTTGTGGTCGCGATCCCTATAGTGCAGAGTCTACGATCGCTCGGCCGATGCATATTCTTCCGAGAGATAAATAACAGCAATGAAATAATGAGTTCGATGGGTTGAGTTTGCGAACGGATAAGAAAGTGAGAACAGAACAGAGACGATCAGATCACATTCTCAGGCGTGATCGTTGAGCAGGATCAAGCAGTAACATTGCCCGAATGTAGACACGGCGCGGGCCACCAGTCAGTTTTCGATTTCTTGCGTACAACAGAAGGCCAAGTTGCACAGACGCGCGTGGCGGTAAATCGCGCTTCTGGTTTTCAACCGCGATGACTTCTGCAGCGAAATCGGCGAAAGATAAGGTATGTTGTACAAAGATCAAGCTATCACACACGTGAATTGACGAATGATTGAGGGGAACGCCGCATTCAAGGCCAGCGACTTTGTAGGCGCGATTGGGCACTATACCGACGCACACCTAGCAGACAGACTCGAGCCAACTTATCCTCTAAACCGCGCCGCAGCGTATCTCAAGCTGGGCAAGTGCGCACAGTGCGCTACAGTGTCAATGCGCGCGCGCTGAGACTCGGTTATCCAGGTTCGCAGATGCGGAGCGCGATTGCACTACCGCGCTAGCATTGTCCCACGGCAACGTCAAGGCACTGTTTCGTAGAGCACAGGCCCGCAGCGCACTAAGGAAGCTGGATGACGCGGAAAAGGGCCAGTCCTTGATCATGGTGCTCGCTGTGGCGCGGAGGCTGAATGACTTTCTATCTTATAGACTTGAACGACGCGCTCAAGGCTGAACCAGCGAATGAAGCGGTGAAGCAAGAGATGGCGAAACTCCAGCAACTTCGAGTCGAAATAAAAAATGCAGCCAAAACGGCACGTCGCATGCGTTGTCTTCGCGGCAAGCCTGACCTTAGTCGCAGACCCCAGCTACCGTACTACCAGCGCCAGCGCCGGCAAGTTCACCTGCAACGCCCCCAGGGACGAAGCCTGTTCGGAGGAGAATTCCCATTGAGATTGTGGAAGACGATGTTCCTGCAGCAGCAGCACCAGCAGCGCCACCGTCTACCAAAACTTCGGACCAGTTAACTGCAGTATCATCTCGTCCTCTCAACGGTGCTACGGCAGCAACAACGCCTGCTGTACCAAAATCAATTCTAAAAACCCCCTCCGACTCTGCGGTTGTGGCTTCTCAGCTCACTCCAACATCGTTTCAAGCGGCCAGGGAATCACGCGAGCAGACACGGAAGCCCAAGGTAGGTGGAGGCATATTCCGCTCCAATGGCACCCATTCGCTATTCAAGGGCAGCACTGGCGAGTCTAGTGTTTCTGCTGCTGCAACCACAGATTCTTCAACACCGTCGTCGTCAGCTGCTGCCACTTCTTCAGCCACACTCTTACTTCCTGTTGCGACTCAAGACGCCAAGCCAACGACTTTGTTTGCTCTGGAACGCGAATGGGCTCAGACAAAGTCGCCCGAAGCCCGATGGAACCACCTTTGTGTTAGTTGCTTGTCCGTCGGCTTCGCTGTCACAACTCATCTTGCAACCTTCACTGCAGACCATTCCACCCGCCAACATCCCGGAGCTTTGCAAACGTCGCTTGAGCCAGAATTCTTCTACAGCCTGCTCGTGACCATGGCCACCGTTGCCACATCAGCAGGCGCGACCGCCGACGTGCGGAACGCCATGCGCGAATATCTGCAAGCTTTGGCCAAGGTCCCGCGATTCGATACGCTGGTCATGTTCTTGTCGGGCTCGGAGAAGGAAACAATACGTGGGCTACTATCGGCTCTTGGGCTCCGCTCATGGGGTGGTATATCATTGAGTTGATCTCGGGTTTTGTAATTCTGCAAGTAATCGGAGAACTCGATGCGCGCGTCAATATGAGCCATCTGAACGTTACATTGATCAATGACGTTCCCTAAGAATTTTGAATCACAAGGGTCCAACGTGTCCTTCCTAGACCCAACCCGAGCTCGCAAGTCGAGCCACGTGCGCGTCGCGAGACGTTGTGACCACGCGCGTCAATGGTGAACGACCCCGCCTTTTGATCTCCCGCCATGAGCGCACCACCTCCATTGCCTCGCAAAGACAGCGACGATCCAGGCTACCTGTCCCCAATGTCTCCAGGTGACGAGTCTGAGGACCCGGGTCATGTGAGCCCGCCTCCACCAGTGCCAGGAGTCGATGTGCCGATTCGATGTGCGCGCACACGATCCCTGCGCGCATTCCTATATTGAAACTATCACCTTGATGCAGGGTTGACGCGGATCGATCAGAGCCGTACACGCGCATAAAGCCGTTCTCGGAAACGCAGGACACGAGCGTAGAGTGCGTAGCATTGCGCATCAACAGCTGGCTGTTCACGCTGCCCGCTGCGCCGTAACACAGATGGTTCTTCAAGCCAGCCACGCTTACGACCCTTGCATTCGCCCTTGCCGTCCTCGCCTATGTCGCCATGTCGCCTACGCTCATCCAGGAAGGCCACGACAAGAGCAGGATTGGGATGTGGGCCGCCCTCGCAGGATTTGTGACTTTTGGCATGATTCAATTTCGCGATGGGCCATTCATCCGACCACACCCTGCATTCTGGAGAGTGGTGTGTATTGCAGCTCATATATCGATCGCTTACTGAGGTACACTTTAGATTCTCGGAATAAATCTGGCTTACGTGCTCGCCATGGTGTTCCTGCTCTTTCAGGACCTCGACACGGCACGCAGCATAATGAAGTGGCTCGACCCCAGCCTTGGCGTGCCTCTACCCGAGAAGAGCTATGCCGAGGACTGCACATTCTCCTTCACCACTGTCTGGGTGCGTGACCTGCTCCTGACTGATGTATGTGGAGCCAGCCACTGATGTGCACGTTTGTAGAACGCCGTCGACATATTCTGTCTTGCGCACGCACTTGGTTGGTTTGGCAAAGCCCTCATTCTGCGAGATTACTGGTTCTGCTGGGTATGCATCTGAGGCTTCCTCCAGCGGGGGTTCTGCGAATCCTCAACGATTCGCAGATCCTCAGCATCGCGTTCGAGTTCGCCGAATACAGCTTGCAGCACCAACTCCCAAACTTTGCAGAGGTACGCTGGTTCACTTTACGGCTAATTTTGCTGAACCTGGGAACAGTGCTGGTGGGATCATGTAAGTTTCTCCAGCTTCGGCAATATGTTGCAACAGTACTCATCGTTATGTGCAGTGGATTCTGGATGTACTGATCTGCAACTGGCTGGGAACATGGCTGGGAATGAAGACATGCGAGTACCTGGAAGTCAAGGTACTTGATCTGCGCGTTTTTCTCTGAATATGACTGACCGTCTTCAGCCGTTCGTTTGGCGCGGCAGAGTGGCAAAGGGTGTTCGTGCGCGCACACGTCGCGTCCTCAAGCAGTTTTCACCACATGACTTCACGGCATTCAAGTGGGAGGGCACGGCTGACTTTACGCACTACATTGCCGTCGTTCTCCTGCTGAGCGTCTTCCTCGCGGCCGAGCTCAATCCATTTTACCTCAAGTCGCTACTGTGGATGGAGCCCGATCATCCGTACATCATCTTGCGTCTCGTCGGCGTGTTCCTTTGTGGGCTGCCAGCCGTCCGCGAGCTATACCTATACGTCAATCACCCACAGAAAGCGGTTCGCATGGGCCAGCATGTGTGGTTGCTGCTTGCGACGATTTGCACCGAGCTGCTCGTGATCTTCAAGGTTTGTGTGTGAACTCCTTTGTGTGTTTCACACCGCTCAGCCGGAGCTTTTTTGCACAGTGGTTCCACGAGGAGATGGACCGCGGGCTGTATCAGGAGCCGTTCCCGACCACAGTGAAATGGTCTTTTGGTCTTGGACTTGCCGCGATCGTCATCTATCCAGCGATTAAAGTGCGTTTCATGATAAGGCCTGTTCTTTATCAATTGCTGACACCGAAACCTTGTGTAGTTCGGCATTCCCGAGACTCGCAGGTATCTGCGCCGAAACCAACGCAAACTAAAGCAATCTTGATCTTGAATTCATTTTTCGGCTGTCGGTCACTGTACTCTAACTTGCCGTCTGGCATCTGTATTTACTAACCGCCGCTCTTTCGCGCGTATTTCTTGCACAGCGCTTCACCCTCACCCAAATCACAAAAGGTTGCTTATCGCCTTCATTCGTGCTGGAACTACTTGTTACAAGTGAAGCCAACTGTCGAAGCGACGTTGCGGCACAAATATCCATCAATCACGGTGTCATTTTGGGACGAATTAACGTTGATGTTGGTCGTCTGAATGTTCGAGCACGGCGAGGCTTTGCTGCACTTGAGCTCGACTACGTTAGATGTCGACGCCGTCCCCGTCCAGTTGGTCAGTTGAATGTTGCGAAGATTGAACAACGACGAGTTGCAGTCACCGGTCGTACCAGAGAACGTGGTGCACTGGCCGATGGTGAAGAGGTTGGTGGTGTTGCCAATGTCAAAGTTGGCGAAAGCGAGGTTTGTAGCATCTGCAAGTGTGTGGAGTTGAGCGGAGCATAGAGACGGAAACCCTTGCGAGCACGCACATCCAAGACCACCTCCACCACCGTTCGGCGGATCGCCGACTTTGTTGCCAGTCCATGTCTTAAAATAGGCCGCGTATCGCGTCTTGTTGAATACGATATCTGTTGCTGTGACGTTCTCAATGGTCTCGAACACACCCTCGTACTGGCCAATGGAGCCCTGGAATGCAGTTTAAAGACTGAATGATTAGAACACTGAGACGTACAATGGCTACGCCAAGTCCGCGGTGAAAGTTACTGTAGGTAATGTCAGAGGTGGGAACATAGCAGCTATCGCTTGTAGATTACTCACCAATTCGAGATGAGAATATTGGTCGAGTTGGCTTTGATGCTGATCGAGTCGTCTCCGTTGTCCACAGTCCACTTGTCGAACCAGATCCTATCGCTGAATAGAGAGTCTGCGCAGAAAAATGATGGGACAGGCGTGGTAAGCAAAGTCTTGGACACATTGGTCATGTGTGCTCACCGGCTCCATCGGTGTTGCGAGCAGGCTGGGACGAATGAGAAGTACTGTTCACATAAATATCGCGCATGAGAACATTCTTCGAGTGCATGATGGCCATCGTCCACATTTGGCTTTGGACCAGGCGAACACCATGGAAGACAGAGTTGGTCAGCTTCCACGGCGTGATGGCCATCGGCCGTCCGGGATAGTTGCTTTGCCCTCGAACGAAGCTGTACCAAGTGTCACCGTTCCCATCGAGCGTGCCGTAGCCATGTCCCTCAAAAACAATCCTATCGCCGCCGAACATCCAGACGGTGCTCTGGTTTTGATATCCTTGATATTTCAAAGCGATGTGAGCGACTATTCTTGAGTGGAAATTGTGCAAAGTCGACATACCCACAGGTATGGAGTTGTTGAGCCAGTATGGTAGATCGGATGCGTCCCACAACAGAGTTCCTTTGAGATCGACGATTACATCACATAGCTCGGTGGTATTCATGACGGTTTTGATGTTATAGGTTGTGTTGGAGAGTTCGACGAGACCGCCATTGTTGCAGTCCGCAAATGCTTGAACAATGGCCGGCGCGTCGTCTCCACCATCCGGGTCGGGAATGACGGGACAGACTTTTCGCGTGCGGTGACGACTGCGGAGGTCGGAGACTGTGGCTTCCAGCTCCTTCGGCCAGTCAGCACTGACAAGGCAAGCTAAGGTTGCGAACAACAAAGTTGTCACAAGCATGCTGAAAACTGCTAGACCATCCAGCTCGTAACGACAGGGAAAGCTCCATAATAAATAATCTGTGCAAAGACATGCTAAGCGTCACGGGATCGAAGCTTGAGAGCGGGCCGGTGCACGTGCGGTCACCGAAGTCGACAGTGATCTCGGGACAGACTCGGCGCATAGGCTGACCTATGGCTTTGACGCAGGCCAGGCTTCCCACACAGCTGAAGTTGTCTGCAGGTGGTGTCTCGGACCATGAATATTGTGCGTCTGCAGCATGAAAGCTTGTGCCAGCGGTAATAAGACGGAAGATACGTGGCCGTGCGCCATCTAAGGTCAGTTTGCGCCCAGCGGGCTCCAGAGGGTAGCACAGGCGTAGTATTTAAATCCAGAGTTGCGGAAGTCGCTGCGTAATGAGTGTGAGTGCGTGCTCAAACCCACCGATTTGTAAATTCTGCCACAATAATGAATCACGCGCTCAGCAACAAATCTCACTGAGAAGCATTTTAATCGCAATGTTGCTGTAAGAGAAAAACTACCTCCCTGGAGGTATAAATTGTCCACCACACGCCGTACACACCAAGCCGATCCACGGACCACAGCTGGTGAATTTGATAGCCGCCCTAATGGCTCGAGAGGAAGTAGTGACAGAGAGCCTGCTGTCGTGGATTGAATTCACTCGACCATACCTCTCGTTCCTCGTTCTCAGGCTAATAGTGTTGTGACCTCGCACATCGCTCCCAACTCTGGCTTCCGGAAAAAAGCCATCGCAATCCCGTTGCAGGACATGAATCACGCATGCTCATCGTTGCCTTGCTGGCCGCCGCGCAGCAGCGAGCAGCAGATGGATCAGACACATTCAAACCGGAGGAAAAGGTGCGGAACTATCATTGCCTGGTTCCGTCCACCACTCTGGATTTTTACGCGCAGAAGCCGAAGTATATCATGTTGTAATTCAACGGACCCTGATACCAATGAAGACGTCAGGTTATGGTCTTCAAAATGCCTACGATTTGGATCGCTTGCTCCTAGAGCCTGCTGCATTGTCCTTGTCCTCGCCTTCCCTCTTGCGTTTGCCCGCAGATCGAGTACTCTTCCTTCTCTCTGCACCCTTCGCTGTAGCAGAGGTGTTTACAGCTGCATACATTGGAGTAGGCGCTGCATTTGGTTGACACCCGGTCGCTGGCAGCTGCGCCTCAGGTTGGAGCCACGAATAACCCTTTGAATACCATCAGACTACCCTGCACAACCCAAATTAGCAAAGGTGTGCGTACCTTTGGGTTCCGTAAAAGCTCGGTGGTCTTTGATCTATTAACCTTCTCCACTCGAACCTCTGACGCCTCCCTGACCTGTGTCTTCTTGCCTTGCTTCGTTGGCCCTCCCGATGCTGTATCACTCCCACCTACCGCCTTTCTGTCAGCCTGGGATGGCAGACCAGCAGCTTCTAGCTCTCCGGGTTGGCGCGTACCAGCCACAGGTTGTTCCACCGCCGGTGTAGTCACCGTGGATGTTGCAGTCGGCGGTGTGGTGCTCGTGACGGTGGCAGGCAGCAGAAGTGCAGAACGGGAGCGCACAACGATCGGAGTCAAGCCCACCGCAGACACTTGTCTCTGACGCTGGGCCGGGGAAACAGATGCCGGTGCTTGTGTACGCACGTGAGTAAGCTTTGTCTTTGACAACTTCTCGCCAGGTCTGGCATCCTTTGGCAGTGGAGGCTGGAGCCTGCGCTCGTCGCCTGGTCCATCGCCCGATGTCGCGGCCGAAGTGCTCGAATCATTTGCTATCGGTTTGGCCTCCGAAGCGCAGTCGCATGCCTCACATTTCTGCCATGACTGTCAGTGATTGGACTCGATTTGTGTACACCGTGGATCAGGCTTGCACTCACATGCAGTTCATTGGTCAGGCAACCTTCAGATTCTGCTTCATCACTGTCCCCGAACAGTTCCTTCCAAAGAGCTTTGTAATCGGTATCTTGCTCCGATGCCACGTGTGTCTGCATGCATGGAGCGAGATCTTAATCAGCAACATGCCAGGTTGAGAGAACCATGCAAGCTTCGGTTTACTCACAGATTTCGTACGTCCAGCGTCGTCTTCTTTGTTCTCGTCGGCATTTTTCTTCTCGCTGGCTGCTGGTCCTT
Source organism: Auriculariales sp. MPI-PUGE-AT-0066 (assembly GCA_020744175.1). Lineage (NCBI taxonomy): Eukaryota > Fungi > Basidiomycota > Agaricomycetes > Auriculariales > Auriculariales sp. MPI-PUGE-AT-0066. Next base: position 11,041 of record JAGTJP010000068.1, read on the forward strand.
TGATATCTCGAGGGGACGCGCCAGGAGCGTTGCCTTGCAATAGCGTAGTGCCCGATACAAGGCGTGGCGTGGGCGGCGCCGCCTGACCAAGGGCCAAAATACGCGTATTGGCCGCGCTTTGCAGCGGGTCTTTACGTTGCGGAAGGGCTAAGTATGGCCTCATAGCGACACCCGAGGCTATCATCGAGTTGGATGCGCGAAGGTTGTTCGTGGCGGCGGTCAGATGGTCCATTTCCTACGATGCTCGTTCCTGCGATGCCGAAATGCCAACAGATGATATGAATCTGGTGTGCTGGGAGGTTTACTAGTCCAGACGAATCTTTACTGGTCTAGACGGATGGGACTAGGGAAAGGGGGATGAAACGGAGGCTCAAGCGTTTCAAAACAACTTTATATATACGGCCTTGTGGTCCGTGGTTACACAATATACATAGCCCTGAAGCGAGATCCTCTTTGTGGTCCAATTACCTAAACACAAGTCAGTTTCTACATTTGTGGCTTCACGTCATAACCAGCTTGGACCAGCTCCATTGTTCGAGTACACACCGCCTGTGGCATGGTCCGCGTTGCGTTTGTCCCTGGTCTATCATATCTCCAACCCGAGCGATATCCTTTGTATTGTATCAGCCTTTCATTGTCTTGTTGGTCCAGCATACGATTGCTGTCGTAATGACACTGCATGGATATTTGTACGAGCAGGCCCAGTAGCGTGTAGTGGGAGTTGAATTCGATGCATTTCAAGGAGCTTGACGCGTACAGATATTATGCTACAGGCGACACGGTATGGGATAAATATCTAGGGTGGGATCGGCCGCTCGAGCTGGATGGTGTCGACAAATGTCCACGGATACTGAGTGCAGTCGGGCCACTCGGAACTGACAAAAAGGGCATCCGTGCAAGGCCATAAAGGCGAGAAGTCGTACCAACGGACAGTTTCATTGCGGAACGGGCGCGCGACAAGGTCCAGGCGTGCCAAGCGGTCGCGGTCGAACGCCAGCATTCTGGGCAGGTAGTGCATCACGCTCGGAATAAACTGCTCCATAGGCCGATCTAAGTTGTACAGACGCCTTGTAACGAATGATAACCTGTTGAAGGTTCTTGGCTCGCACTGGGTATGCGAAGTTGACATCACGGTCCGCGAACCTGATGCCGTTGACCGTGTCCATGAGCAAAGCAAAGGATGAAAGCGATGGGAAGATTAGCGCATGGTTTGTCATGAGCTGGAACGCATGTAGCGTTAGGTGTAACGATGTCAAGGTTGTATCTCGCGCAAAGTCGTAGCCTGAACCGGATCGCTGGAAGTTTTCCGTCCAACGATCATATGCGTGGAGTGTGTACCGGGTTGCAGGATCTTCGTGACTGAACAGAGTGACGACAGCCGGCGGGTTCCATAACCATGAATCGGACTGGGGGTTCCACGCGTAACGTTTGACTGAAAGAGACCATGGTCCCGGGACCGCGGTCTTGAAAAGGACAAAAGGCACATCAATATTGTAAACGCGCTTAATAACTAGCTCTTGCAGAGGAGTCTTCACCCGGTTGAGGAGATCGTCGAAGTAGGCGTAGTGGCGGGGTGTGAGCAGTTCTAAGGTGCGCAACGTCGTGGGCCAGGGGGCGGGAGGCAGCGGACAACCGTCTGGAAGAGCAAGTTTCAAGCTGCGCAGGTTGGGAAAATGGGAAAATAGAGCATTGCTGTTTGTGGCGGATCCTCTCAATGCTCCAGCAAACCGGACCACTCGAGGGAATACTCTGGTTGGTGCTGCTGGTGGCAGAGTGAAGTACCCGATCTCGAGCGTTTCCAATGTAGCTTCTGCCCCTGGAAGTGTCTTTGGACTGATGTGGATAATATCCTCGGGCGTCAGGTCCCTGATCTTCATGAGCATGAACCTGAAGCTGAAGATCCTCACACTGGACGCCCGGCGCTCCAGCAGAGGTACCATGAAACCGCTAGGTGTATCTGGTTCAATGACAAGCGTCCGCACACGATGCATATGCTCTGCAAGGAGACGCATTATACCATCTCCATAGACGCTGGTGCGAAAGGTGATGTCAAGTGGTAGTGCTTGAGATTTCGCAAGCGCCGCTGCCAACCACTGTTCGTAATGCTCTACCTTGCCACAGGATTGAGGCAAAACGACAACACGGGACCACAGCAGTGGTGTCAATGAAGCGTCGCGCCAGCTTCGCGAGACCTGACCAGCAGAGATCCGGTCAGGCATGTCGCAGTAGTGCAGGCATTCGACGAGCAGCTCGTTGGGCATGAGATCGCAGGCAGCTTTGTTGCCCGAGTCGGGTCCATCTTGTTTTAAAGAGTCTTCTTTAGCACATAGACTGCAGTTTCGTCCATTATTGACTATCATGCGGGTTGGAGTTAAGTACAAACCTGTCTTCTGGGCAAAACGCTTCGGCCGGGCGAGGAAGAAGTGCTGCATTCTCGACAGCTAATCGCTCAGTCGGGATTGCCATCCTTATCGGGGTTGGTTATGAGGTGATATGAAGGGGACGGAGAGACAAACGACTCCCGCTTTATATCAATCGTCCGCGGCAGTTCGACCGTCCCAAGTCAAGCACAGTCATGACAAGCCTAATTAGGATGCAGCATCTTAGTGTAAAGTATGTACGCACAGAGGAGAAATACTGGCTTCCGAAATCTCTCAGGCAGGCTGATAATCGCGGCACAAATGACTGTACCGCATTATGGCTAAACGAGTGGCTGAAAGCAAACGTGGTTCAGGCTCAGCCGATCCTCCCGAACCTCAAGTTCTACTGATACCTTGAATCACTGCTGCTCAATATCATGAACACGCATCGCACCAAAAATACAGAATACCGGTGGTGCATGCAAGGTTCAACGCAACCAAGGGTCGATCTCTCTCAAACTTCTCTCTTTGCAATTCAGGTCACATAGCATAGGCGGCGGCGCAAAAAACATGGCGGGGAGGAGGGCATAGGTGACGAGCCTGGCGCAGTGGAGAGAAAGCTGGGATGCGCATGGTGCAAACTACCAACGGAGCGTACACCATCGCCGAGAACGAATCGCGCTCGTCTTTTAGATGACACCAATCTGCATAAAATTGATCAGCATCCTCTCCCACAATAAAATGGAGCATGGGGTACCTTGTTGGCGACGTCGAGCGCGTCGTGGTCTGGGGTTAACCGTACGTACGCCTTCTTCTTGCCGTCCGGGCGGATGAGGGTGTTGACCGAGAGCGCAGAGACGTTGTAGAGCTTCTTGACGGCGTCCTTGATCTGGAGCTTGTTGGCCTTGAGGTCGACAATGAACACAAGCGTGTTGTTGTCCTCGATCTTCTTCATCGCGCTCTCCGTGTTCAGCGGCGAAATGATCGTTCGGAACTGGTCCATCCGTGGCGCATGCGTGATGCTGGCAGGTGTGTCAGTATCTGATAGATGCAAAGGAGAGGCCACACGGACCTCTTGCGTGGGTACTTGGGCTGGCGCGAGAGGCGCAGCGTCTTGGGCCTGTGAAAGCTCACGCTGTTGCGGACCTTGCGCAGGCCATGCTGACGCGTGCCTTTGAGCGCCGCCTTCTTCGCTGCGGTTGCCTTGGACTCCTTGCCGCTTGCAGCCTTGCCGCTCGCAGCCTTCTTGTCGGTGGCTGCATCGCGAGCATGCAAGTCGACACACAGTTACCACGCCACGAGAACAGTAAACAGCGTATTGGAGATCAAATGAGTGACAATCGCAACGAAATCCAGACAGCGCGTGATAGAGAACGAATGTCGTCAGCCACCGCGTACAACGGCGATGAAGATATTTCGCGCACCCGGAGCCTTCGCCGGAGTCTTGCCCTTTGTTGGTTTAGACGCAGACATCGATGATTGTAAAGGACCTCTACGGGCAGTCTTTCAGCAAGGTTCGAGAGGAGAAGAGTACCAGTGGCACGCGGACCTTGCTGGGTCTTTTCGAGAGGGACAGGAAGTGGAAGTGGGAAGGAGATGCGGTAAACGGCGTAGTTTTGCTTCCGGTCTGAACCTTGCGAACCGACCCTTGAACGAATGAACTTTTGAGTCAAATTTTCTCGTGCATTATGTGAAAAATGCGATGAAATATTTCAACATGTATCATAAACATACAGAGTGCGAAAGGAAGGCCATGAGAGCGGGATGCGCGACACAACAACCAAGCCCAATCGCGAACCTATGCGTCGTTCTTTCGCTTCTTCTTTTCTTTCGATTCGGATGCCTGCGAAACAAGAGTTAGCGTTGAATCAAAACTCTCACCGGCGCATAGTCACTCGCCTCGCCGGTCTCGGCCGCCTTCTTGGCCTTTTTCAACGCCCTCTTCTCGTCCTTGCTCAGCTTGGCCTTCTTCGCTGAGCTATCATCATCGTCCTCCTCCTCGTCCACCTAGCAAAGACCTTTCAGCAGCGATTTAAAGTCAACGGCACGGCACTCACGTCCATCTCGTCTGCTTTCCTCTTCTTCTTGTCGCTCTTGTCGCTCTTCTCTTTTTTATCCTTCTTTTCTTTCTTCTCCTTCTTGTCGCTCTTGGACGGCTTAGCCTCGGCCATCTCGATATCGCTCTTGTCGTCATCCTCGAGCGACAGGGCATCGAGCACCTTACGCATTGCGTCCGCATTCTTCTGCGGCGGCGCACCCGTCTCGAAGAACGTGAGGCGCTCCTCAACCTGCGCTTTAAGCGCCTCGCCATACTTGGTCGTCGGGCTGTCCGCAAAGCAGTCGATGCGGCTCGCAATCGAGCACTTATTGGCGAGGAAGCGCGAGATGCGGCCCTTGTGCTTTGGCCCTGCGCGGCCGATGAATGTCGAGTGGTAGATCAGGCCATACTTGGGCGTCTTGCCCTTGGTCTTGAGCGCGCGGAACAGCGCCTTCTCGGCGCCGAGGATCTGGATCGTGCTCGCGGGGTACTTGCTGAGGTTGGTGAGCGAGCCTGCGTGCGAAATGAGGCGCGCGCCAATGCGCTCGCCAATGAGGCTCGTGAGACTCGGGGCGACGAGGTGCATCTTTTCGGAGAGGTAGGTCGTGAGACTTTTGCGGTAGTCACCCAACGACACCACCCGGTCGGCAAATGTCGCGATATTGGCCATGTCGAACTCAGCCAGCTCGCTTCCCATGCTCCCGCGTGCAGCGTCGAGGATGTTGCGTGCTGCGGTCTCGTCGTCGGCGAGAATTTCTGCCAGCGCAGGAAGCTTATCTTCGTCGAGCGTGCTTTTGTCACCAATGAACCGGCATGACCGGGCATACAAGTGATTATCTGGGACCAGGCGGGCAAGTTCTGGGAAGTGGTAGCCGTACCACTCGCGAACGCGCATGGCGAAGGTGTTGACGTCCTTGTCGAGGGTGTCGAGAAGTGCAATGGCCTGTATGATCATGTTGTCGGTACGGTTGACGTTGAACTTGACCTTTGCGCGCGAGTAAGAGTGGCCAAGACCAAGCTGGGCTTTCATCACATCGCCCTCCTCGAGGCCTTTGAGCAGCTTGCCGGCATGCAGGCGCACGCCGCGGATGAGCTCCAGCGACCTCTCTGAGGTGTCGCAGTCGATCGACAGCGCCGCCTTGATGCTCGTAGCCAGACTCGATTCGGACACGCCCAGCTTGGGGCTTGCGCCCTTCTTGCCCGCCTTGCCCAGGTTGAGCTCGAGCAGCGATTTCAGATGCTCGTTCAGCACACCTGCACGCACACCCAGAAACATCAGCCACAGTTGCAGATTATAGCTTCGCAGCGCGCACCCTCAGACACGTCGTTGGCGTTCTCGAGCGCATGGGCGGCGCTCTTAAACGGCGAAAACGATACGAGCTGTACGATCTTGCCGAATTTGTGCAGATCCCCAAGCGCATCCTGGACCGACTTGGTCTTGGCCCCAATCTCCTCGTGCTGCTTCACCTCAAACAGCGCGTACCCGCTCGCAGCCTCGAACAGGATATGCGTCGCCATTTTGCGGCGGCGGCGGCGACCAGAGCTGAGGAACAGAAATTTTGACGCGCGCCGGCTCAGCCGGTCGTGATTCACTTGCCCTTTCGTCGACCGCGTCGCGTCCAAGAGTGCAGCAGCTGGAGCAGAACATATTTGTTTTAGGATATAGCGTCTATGAGTGGCGCGATTTACCAAGTCCAGAAATCAACCTCCAGATCTGACCACCACGGTTTTCATTCAACAGCCCACTTTAAAGTCCATTGGCTGCCGTTCCAATGCCACGTCGATGTGCCCACTACTATTAGTGCTCTCAACTGACAGCCACCACTTTCCAAACACCTCGTTCTCGTCCAGGTCAGCCTCCCAGATGTCATACGAACTCGTGGTTGGTGTTGGGTAGACTGGCGGGAGCACCTCGATCGTCTCAAACGTCGGCAAGCCAAGCACAATGCCCGCGTCGCCCGTCAAAAAGACGCGATGTGGTGGAAGGTCGCTACGACGAACCTGAAGAGTTCACTTCGTGAGTCTCGGACGACTTCGGGGCAAGATTTCAACGGACGTACGGCAACACGGTACTTCGCATGGAATGGGAAGGTGGTCCCGGTCTTACAGCTCGTTTCCGAGAACATCACCGTGTCAGCGATGGCGAACCCAAGTCCTTGTTGATCTTCGACCGCCCATGGGCCACCTGCGGACTCCTGCACCTCAAAGTGAATCCCAGTCATCCCGAGCGCCTCCGTAAGCGGTGTCGTGGTATCGTTGACGGACAACGGTATCTTCCACGAGTACCACTCGGTTCTGTACCTGCCGCCAGCCGCTGCGCCGACCATGTTGGACGTGTGCGTCGTGTTGCTCGACTGTGTCCCGTTGCGGTCATGCCATACCAGACGCACTTGGCGAGCAGAGTTTTCGGGAAGGTTCCAAAGCTGCGTCGTGCATCAACAACAGAAGTTAGCTACTCTGCCAGCTATAGGACTATACCCGAACTTCGCCAATGAACGACAAGAACCCGTCCCCGCGGTGGACCAACTCAACCCCACGAGGCTTCACCGTCAGTGGAGTAACCACCTCTGTGAGCTGGACACCGCTTGGAACGATGTTGATCATCCTGGTGAATAGCGTAGCGCACGTTTGTGCGAACAAACTCGAGTCGCCCGCAAATCTGCCAGTCACCATCAGGGAAATGCGACTCGATTAAACGACCACAAGTGCGACTCACGCCGCCATCGTCTGACTTCCATCGCTCCCAAAGATTCGCTTGTCAGAATTGAACGTGTCGTCGGCGTTGACGACGAGCGGATTCGCTGTGGTCCCGTCGACATATTGGATAGCACTGTCGAATACCCGGTCGGTGAGTCAACGCTGTGAGAGGATATCGCGGTTCATCTCACATGTTGTTGTCAAAGTGGACCACGGTGCTGTCGAACGGCGCGTTTGATTCGGTGTTATTTAGATCGTTCAGTTCGGGGACCAGGTCGGGGAACGCCGTCTTCTGGACACCGCTGGCTCTTGATGTCAGCTCACTCCATTGCCGTCGCGCAAATTGTTCACGTACCCTGCGTGACAAGTAGTCGTGATACGGTGGACGATATGCATCGTACGCATTACTCACCGAACGTATGACCACACGCGACGAGACCGACCATCTCGGTCTGGTTGAAGCCTAGGCGCGCGAACGTCTCGGTGTGCGTTTGCAGCGTCTCAGATGGGTGGGGTGCCGTGAATTGCGGGTCGTTTTCGCGTTCGCGTCGATACGCCCGCCGCGCCACTCGAGTTCTGGTCCACCACTAGCACAAACGATAAATGCACGAGCTCGAGGAGATGGCGTACATACCAATGCTCGAAAACGCCGACAAGCGCCAGGGCGAGTATGTCTGCCACTATGGGTGCAGTCAGTGTGCAGCTCCAAGAGGACCGAGTTCATGTCGCACTGGACAGGTATCGGCCTGGACTGTTGCGGAAGAACAGCAGTGTCATAGAGAACCCGTTGCCCGCATTCTGACATAGGCCTTCAGCGGCGCGAGGACTTGTAACTGTGTTTGCACGTACCTCCGGCCGCCCAGCCTCCAGCCGAATCGATGCGTCCAACCCACCCATCCCGGTGACCGGATCGTACGTCGCCATATCATGGAACGCCTACCCGTCAAGCTATTGTCATTCCAAGCCACACCAGCTCCAGGAAAGAACGCTGCGAGCGCACCGTCCGCACCCAGTCGGCCGCGTTCGACCGTCCGTGACCTGGTCCTCGAATCCACGGCGTGCAATCTGGGCGCAGGCCAGCTCCAATTGCCAGACGCGGCGCGTAACCGTCGATGTCCCAGCGCGCACTATCGAGGTCCTCGAATTGTGGGTTTGGCCATGTCCATGCGCTTGCTGCCGAGAGCAGGTTTACCGCGATCGTCCAAACGACAGCGACGAGCTGCAACATCGCGAGAGCCAGACGAGAGAGGGGTGCCGCCGTTCAGAACGTTGAGCTTATGAAGGCCAGTGGATGGACGTGTACCCTTGTGACCGCTTGTCGACGTGCAGATCGCGTTGGCTTGGCGGTCGCAAGTTTACGACGCTCCGCAGCAGGTCAAGCCAAGTCGGTGGGCGGTCAGGTCGCGCTGAGGCTGCATGAAGGAGCCGTCTGCTCGTTGAGTACGGCATGATTGATGCGTCTGACCAGATGGAGCGCGCGGAGAATCATGTTGACATTTGTGGCGAAAGCAGCTTCAGCTCATCTGCACATTTGATACATCTCACGGAGTGGCCTGTATGAGATCCGCTACTTACTTTTGTCGCTTCTCCCTAGTTCTCGCTGGTGAAAATGTACAGAATATCGATACATGAAACAAGGACAGACGGAAGATACACGAAACAAGACAGATGGAAGATACACGAAAGACAAACAGAACTCGGGGGAACTCGACTACAAAACTATAAAAGCCGTTGGGCGATGAGTGCAGATTAATCGGCCGGGTCAAAGTAAGAAAGCTCAATGATTCGACTCAGAATGGGGCGGCGGCGCGGTCAGCACAGCTGACTCGAGCCTCCCGCGGTACTTCTCCAAGATGACCGCAAAGTCGCGAACGCATTCGAGAGCATCGTATTGCTGCTGGAAGCCTTCAGCGATATCCATGGGAGATTCCAGAACGGATAAATTGGGTAGATCGAGCAGCTTCTGCCGCCACTCGTGAAGAATTGGAATGAAGGCCTTCAGGAGCGGGGAGAATTCGTCGAGCGCGGCCTCAACTGGTACGGCTGGACCGCTCTTCTTTGCAATTACGAAAGGTCGCGTCTTGGCGGCTGCTTTGCTGATGTTGGTCCAACATTGGATGATGTCGCCATGGGCGTCATCACGGTCTTGGTAGCGTTGCCGGATGTCGGCGCGCCAGATGCTTTCGGAGCTGGAACTTCCCGGAAATATCCTGTTGTGTAGAATCGCCCAGACCGCAACATTTAAAAATGACCAGAGATCGTCTCGAACGCTCTGCCGGTATGCCGTCTTGAATTTCATTGATTTCAGCATGGGCGTGGACATGAACTCCGAGGTACCCTGGATATGACCGAACAGTCAGTACATATGTCATCTATCGCGCATCCACGCTCACCGACAAATGGCCGGTGCCCTTACTGGGCTGGTTCATCCTGGAGGCGAGATCGAAGTCTGTCATGATCGCGGTGCACTTGTCACCGACGTCGAGACTATCGAGAGTTTTGCGAAGGTCGGCGCCAATCGCATTGTATGCGGTACGGGCCTCTGCAAGCTCAGATGGATCGTACCTTTCTGGCAAGGAAACCTGAAACGACTTTCGCGCGGCCGGAACCTTCAAAAGTAAAAGGTTTCCGATACTGACGTCGCGATGCAGGATGTCAGACTGTAGAGCGCCGAGCCAGCCTAGCAAGTCGTCAGTGCATACCGCAGACCTCTGGATGAACAACGTACCCAGCTGACAGTCAAGAAGCGCACGTGCAAGCTCCCACGGTGTGCGGCAACACTCGAGAGAAATCCCAACATCGGCGGTGACCGTCGCGCAAAGTACGCGACGGTCAGGCGGTATCGGTGCACCACTTTTGATTTTCTCGCATTTCGACCATAGCGTTCCGTCAGCATCGTTTGGAGGTAGGAATGTCTTGTTGTCTGTAACGCGCAAAGTGTAAAACACCGATGGCAGACCGAAGCGACCTGAGCAGTCTGCGAGCGCAAGCGCTTCGAGCTGCCATTTGTCGAGCCGTTGCCAAGAAAGCTTGATCACGGCCTCCTTCGGACATTCCTTCAGGTTGCCGCGAGCGTGGATCTCCGTGTGCTCTGCCAAGGGTGTCGTGCGACGCTCGGCGCCGAGTCGCTGCTGAATCTCTTCTGGAACGGGTGTCGCGGCAGCCACGTCGGCCCTGAAAGTCGCCAGCCTATCGTTCACATAGTTTTCGTTCGATTGTTGACGCCCTGAAGTTGATTGTCCCTTGCTACGCCTCGCATCACTCAGGTTTGGGGCTGCCAAGCTCGCAATCAGCCACCACATTGAGATACCATCCTCACTCACTCCTTGTGCTCGCCTTGCCTTTGCCTTTGTCTTTAAGTCTCTGACTCGGTGGTCGAAGCTCGGAAGTATTTGGGCCCTTGTTGCGCTTACTGGAACTCGGGTATTCTTCAACTGCCAAGCTCGCGATGAGCTACCATATCGAGATACTCTACGCACTCACCATCATCATCCCTCCCCTTCCGTTTCTCTCCAGCGACTGCGGCCGCTGCAAAGAAAGGTGAGAGTCGGCATACGATCGGCAACAGCATGCCTCACATTCGTTCGCAGTTGATTGTTCAGTTGCCGGACGTTCGTGATCGTCCTGCAACTTGAGACCAGCACCATAGCTAGTAAATTTCGCCGTCCGTCGACCGCGCTCGTTGTTGTTCGACCTGTGTGTCAAAAAAAGTGTTAGTACAAATAGAGCGAAGAGGAGCTGTGGCTGAACACGTACCCATCAACATTCGATCCAACACGTGCAACGTATGTCCTGCGACCACAAAGATCGACGCGGCGATGCAGGAGCTGAAGATTGTCGAGTTCGATAGGTGCCGTCCCTGGAATAGGTGACGGGAGGGTATAGTGGATGCCGTCGGAGACGATGCCAGCGTCATCCACGGTTCGCCAGAGTAGAACGCTGAGAAGGAACCGGACAAGTTCTTCCTGTCCCTCCTCTAGGTCGATGGGCGTTGAAACAGCTACGCCGCCGGCGTGGAACACGAAGATAGAGAACGTGCGCTCGACGTGGTTGATACCGAGACACACGACGAAGCGGCGCAGGGGGGATGCATAGAAGCACGCCCTCGCGTACGTCCCAAGCTGCGCGAGCATCTGACTCCAATCTTTCTTGACTTCAAACACAAGCTCGATGTGAAGCACGGGAAAGTTCTTGTTATAAGGGCTGGCGGAATAGCCCACATGGCAGTAAAGTCCTCGCCCTCCGGCTCTGTTTCGTGAGCACGAATCTTGAAGGCCAAAAGGTCTGGTTTGAGTGCATGAGCGCCGTGGATGCCATCGCGAGTCTGTTTGGCGTTCTGGCGACAGAACATTGTCTGCCAGTAGGCGTCCGCGTCGCTGTTGAAGCCAAGCATGTCGCGAATGTGCTGAGCGATCGTGATCAAACCGTTGAGATATTCGACGAGGGGCGGGTACGTCGGAGTTTCTGCTATGCCGAGTTTCCCTAATGTCAATTCGCCAAGAGGAGCAGCCGCGAGCGCATCGTTGAACTTGCTGACTTGGTCTGCCGTCAGACTCGGCATGATCATCCGGATGACGTCGTCGCAGCCGAACTCCCACACCCTGCCCTTCAGATGATCAAGGACCAGAGACTTCAATTTCAGTTGCCCCAACGGTATAGGCGCTGCGCTCTCCGTCGCTAGATGGCCTGTCGATGCCGACGGGTTCGACTGTGGGGTTGATAGAGATACATTGGATGCTGTCGAGCGGGTGCGCGGCGGTGTGGCCGACATCGTCGCGGGAAGAGGGAGAAGAGCGATGTCGGAGCTCTAAACGCGCTTGGTCGGTCAAAAGTCCACGCAGTTCCACACGTGTTCAGACCAGGCCACCTCTATATTTCCCGCCATCACGAAGCCCATCAGTTCTCGATTATTCTCGATGAAGCCAACTTACTTCTATTATACGATGCCATGAACCAAGTGTTGACTTATTAGGACATCGGGCTTTCCGCGTTTGCACGAGTTGGCGCTGACCACAAAGCGTCTGACAACAATGAAAGACGCGCAGGCACGATCTTGATTAGTCCTTGGTCGCGAATCCGACGCCCTACTGTACTGTCTCCCGCCGCATCGCCTCTCTCTCCACTACCAGTACCATGCAACTCATCACCAACGCACCTCCACCAGCATATGATGCTCCAAGTGGTAGTGCCCCGACCGATGAGGACACCGCGAATGTCAAGATCGTATCTGCGGACCAGACACCATCGAACTCCTCCTTTCCGTAATGCCACCCCTCCAGCCTGCTCCGAAGCGAAAGCGAGCACCAGTGGACATTATCTGTGTTGTCGATGTGAGCTATAGTATGAACGAGCCGGCGACACTCCCTGCCGAGCCAGGCAGCCAGGCCGAGGTGACGGTGAGTCTGGCCGCGCTTGTGCTACGGCTGCGATATTAACTCGCGGTTTTGCAGGAACTTTCGATCCTTGACGTTGTGAGGCACGCTTTACGCATCATCATGTCCAGTCTCGACGCTGAGGATCGTATTACGATTGTGCCATTCGGGTCGTCAGCACACATCGCTGCTGAGCTGACACCCATGGACGACGTCGGGAAGAAACTCATCGACGGGATCATCGATATCCTTGACCCAGCAGGAACTACGAACCTCTGGGATGGACTCAAGCATGGCCTCAACCTGCTCGTTCCTACCGCTCGGAAAATCTCAAGCTTCCTATGACGCTCCCTACGCTGACGGCGCCACCGAGAATGGTCGGATCACGACTCTGTTTTGTCTCACTGATGGGTGCCCCAACGTCACACCTCCGCGCGGGCATGTCGACACACTCGCCCACCATCTGAAGACGAACGCTGCATACCTCACAGGGGTGACCATTCACACGTTCGGCTTTGGTTACTCCCTGGACTCAGCGCTTCTCATGCATCTCGCTCGGGTGGGTGCTGGCATGTACGCCTTTATCCCAGACCTGTGAATGCTGGGTAAAGTATTTGTGCACGCTCTGGCAAATGCTTTGAGCGTTTGGGCGACGCAGGCGGCACTTGAGATCGAGGTGGAAGTCGTTGGGATCCGTGCCGTCCTCAACGCTGACAAGCAACCTCCCCCAAGCAGGACAACCCCTCACTATACCAATCGGCGATGTTATATATGGCCAAAGTCGCGACATAGTACTGCGCGTGACGCCAAACCCTGACGGACCGTCATCCAACGCACCTTTGCTGACGGCTGTGGCGACTTATCTCTCCTGGTCGAAGCTAGAGAAGCGGACAGCTTTCACATCACTCCATGATTTGACCAGCCTGTCACCCGAGTCGGCACAGTCGGTTAATAACGAGAGCCTACGTATCTAGTTGGCGGATGCACTGCTCCATTTCGTCTCGAATGACCGCAAGGCTGATCTTCTCCCCCCTCAAAGACATCCGATGAAATGGGTTTGCTAGCGCAGGTCACGACCAAGCTCAATCTCAGCAACCACCCCGCGCATGCCGACGCCGACGGGCAAGTCAACTTGGCGTTGGAGCCCGCGCATTGAATAAACTGGGCCGACACTACCTCCCGAGTCTCGCACTCGCGCATGCTTTGCAGCGTGCGGTCAACTTTCGCGATCCTGGTCAGCTCGGGTACAGCGCAGACTGCCCGCTGTTCGTTGAATCGCGCGAACGACCTCTTTGACCAGCTTCTCCCCTCCAAAGCCCGCTCCGCTCCCTGCACCACAGCCCCGTGACGTGCACCCTCAGTGGCATGGCAGTACACGACAGACATCTTCTCCCGTGCCGGCCCAGACGCACACAATCTGCTTCGAAGAGGAGCGCGGTGTCCTCGATGCGTGTCTGGAATACTCGTTCGGGTCCATCCGCGCGACCATATAGTACCGTTTTCAGCGCGAGAGCGTAGACTTTTTCTCTGCACACACTCTAGCAAGTCTCCCCGAAATCGTGCGCTCAGCGCCAAGTTTATCATACATGTGAGATTGGGGACTTTGAGGACCTCTTTCCAACTGCGAAATCCCGAGATGACGACAAGCGAATCAGCGCCATTCAGCATATGATAGTGCCATCGGTCACGCGTTGCGCTGCACGAAGCTCTCCCTCCGCCCACCACGACTCCAAGATGGATGTTCTCCCCGACGAGCTCTGGCAGAACATCTTTTGTCGGCTCGCGGGATTCGAACAGCGATTAAACCTTTTGCGCCCGCCCGCGCCTGAGTTCGGCGAGGTCTTGCGTGCGCCGTTCCGCATAGCCGCCACATGCAGACGGTGGCAGGCGCTCGCTATCAATTCGCCTGAACTCTGGGCATGCGTGCACGCACGTGATGATTGCGCTTACGACGACACGTATTTGCGCACGTGTATGGAACGCTCTAGGCAGCACTTGCTGGATGTCTGGATCCACAGCAGTGTCCAGTATCGGCAAAGTTCGCTCGAGGGTATATATAGCGACGGCAATATGGAGAATGCTGATGACGGTGCTGGCAACGACGACAACAAGGATGATGATGAGAAAGCAGACACACCGGTTATGTTCTTCAAGTGGCTAAATCTACTACAGCAAAGTGCGCACCGCTGGAGGCGCATTCGCATCGACTTCCCACGTCCCACCACAATCGACAAGTTCACCTTTTTCAAAAAGTCTATGCCACATCTTGAAGAGCTCGTGTTGTCGACGTCGAGTACTGTGTTTGGCGATTACATGGTCAACACGGAGTGGAACTCGTATCTAAACCCACAGCACCTATACTTTCAGGGTTGTCCGAATCTACGCGTACTCGCCAGTCATGCAGCAGTGATGGTCCCTGCCGTTGAACTGTCTAAACTGGAGTATCTGGACTTTAGCCTTCGCGGGATTAGCAACGACACTCCATTGTGGACCGCACTCACCATGACGCCTGCTCTGAAAGAGCTCAATATCTACTATGAATATTGGGAACCGTACAACGACCCACCGCTTCTTCCGTCTCCGCCACACCTGCCCGCCCTTCGCAGTCTTGGGCTGTTAGGCTATGTTCAATATGAGCAAGATTTGAGCAAGTACCTGAGTATGCCCAATCTAGACACTCTCACTGTGTCCATAGAACCTCTACAGTACCTCTCGGACACATTTATTTCCATTGGCAAGACCGTGCGCACCATTGTAATCACCACCGTTGAAAACGGTCGCAGTGGTGGGGTCTTTAAACGCAGCGACGCGGAGGCGCTAGACCATTTGCAGCATGTCGACACGCTCGAGCTGCGCGATATCCCAGATAAAATGATCCGTGACGACGACTCGGAGCAGTTTTTCGCCTCCCTCGCGGGTATTGGCGAATACTCAGACGCCGCCTTGCCAAAGTGGGGTCGAACCCTGCGCAAGATCGTCCTGCGGGACTGCACGATCAACCTCGCAAGCTGTGGGTCGCTGGCCAGACTTGTTGAGATGCGGACGGCGGCGGTAAGAGATAATGCTGGCGATGCGTTTGAGCTGCAGATCGTGAACACGAGGTTCAGGAAGTCAAAGCAGGACAACGTCCCAGAGCTCTTGGGCTCGGTAATGCATCTGTTCGACTCCTCAATTATCGAAGTCGACTCACATGCGGAGGAGGAAGAGCGACAACAAGGAGATTCCGGTGAAGTCACCGTGGCCCCGCCGCAGGTTGACCCGAACTCGGTCGACGACGGATGTACCTGTAGTTGAAGCTAGACGCGAACAGGTGCCTCGTTTCTAGGTCTTGCACCACGTTCAACCTGAACCGCTGCCTCTTGTCATTGAGCAGCTTCGACTCGCTGTTACTGCGGACTCAACTCGCTAGTGGTGACAGGCTGAAGGGCAGGCAAATGAAATAGCACAAATTGGTTATCTCATTCGCACAGGCTATATTCGAGTTAAGAGCGTTCCCACAAATGACTGGGTATGTAACTAGATACGCAGGTCGTCTTGAGCAGGGCAGAACATGTACACCGTCATCAATACCCCGATGTATATGTATATTAAATAAGATGCAAAAGCTAGTGCGGAACGTAGGTAGCATTCTCGGGCTCGATGGCCACATTGGCCAGGCAGTGTAATGCATGTAGCCTGGAGTGGGGGCGGAATCCGGACAACGCAGGGATGATGACCGTCCACAGGCTCTCGCTTCCTCCACGTAAACTCGCGCCTGAGCAACAAATCGACAGGATGGCGGATACAAGGATCGAGTATGCGCTTGCACCAGTCACGGGAACGCCATCGAAGGTCTCTACAAACGAAGAATCACGGGAAATTGAGACGTCCACCATTGAGCGAGATGGTACCCAGGCGTCAGAACCGGATGCGACGGAGAGTGTGGCCGGAGCGGCGAGCAAAACGAAGAAAAGGAAAAGGTCGAAAGCCCAGCTCACCGCTGAGGAGATTCGGACGAATGCCATGTGCAAAACCAATACGTCTGAGATGACTGCCGTATACCGCAACCCAAAGGTGAGCGTATCTGGCTGTGTGAAGGGATGAAGTAAGCTGACGAAATACGTAAGGGATACGCTTGGCTTGCGACGGGTACAAAGGGTGGTGCACAGGCTATTGCATCCAGAGCGGCTTTGTACCACGGAGTGGTGGAATTACCGGCGGCGGCGGTCACGACACCGGTCGATCCACTTAACAAGCGTAAGGGGGACCTACTCGAAGAGGATCGGGACAAGAGCCCACAAGAGGACAGTGGTGACGACTGCTGTGGTCAAGCGTCGAGCAAACGTCAGAAGCTGAAAGTAGTTTAATGGGATCTGGGTTTGAAGATTAGCTTGTTGGATAGGTTCCAAATTTCAGCGCTGTGGCAAGGTCCTGCGCGCATAGTCGGAGTCAGAGGCGCGTCGCGGTTTCTTTCTCTCCGCTCGCCATCGAGCTCGTAGGTTCAGGGATTAGCGTGCGACTCCGTAGCACCATGAGTCACACCTATAATTCGCCGGAGCGTGACAAGCATTAGGCGCGGTGCAGGCCGGCGACAGGCTGTCTTAACGCCTTTCAATGGATACCGTAAACACGCCTGACCGTGGGTGGAGCACTAGTCTCTTACCCCTTCCAATGTGTCTGACCTGCTACCCAGCCTCCCTCTCGTCAGTCGCTGTGGAGAAGGCGGTTCCCCAGCACCTGCATTCGGTCCACCAGAAGGACAGCTCAGTGCTTAGCCTCGCGGCCGACCAAGATCATATCTTCAGCGGTAGTCAGGGTCAGGATATCTACGTAGGTACTGCAATACTCAGTTCTTGCATTCTCTGATGGTATGTGGTATATAGGTCTGGGATCGACACTCGTATTTCGCCAAGACTACTCTCGAAGGACATACAGGGCCAGTACTTGCGCTCGAGGTATCTCGCGAGCAGCGCTGGCTTTTCAGCTCGTCTGGTTAGCGCTCTCTGCAACCCAATTTTGTCGCTGACGCCGTCATCCCCAGGCGACAGCACTGTCCGCGTAAGTTCTCACTTTGCGTGACATGGCGTGCTCAGGCGATGACTTTACTTGTCCTTGCCCTCCAGATTTGGTCCACGACCTCGCTGCAGCCCTGTACACCATCATACCCGATGGCGGCACTGACGCAGGCGATATATTTTCGCTCGCATACTCGCCGACGCTGTCGACGCTATTCTTTGGTTGCCAAAATACTTCGCTCCAGTGGGTCGATCTGTCCATGCCCGACCAGCTCCCAACGACTCCCGCCACACGCAAACCGCCTTCAAACGCGACAAGTTTTTCGAAAGTGGTGTTCGTGGCTCTAGCACGCGCACCCCTATGTTCTACGCGCAACGTATTCCGAAGTCACCGCCGGTGGATCTGCAGATCCACAACACCGAGCCAACCACCATTTACGTCCCCGCCGCCAACACGCTTCAGAGCGCGCACTACGGCTACATATATTGTATGGCGCTGCTTCCGTCCCCTCATATCAGCGCGAGTGATCCTGAGCGCGAGGATGGGTCAATAGAACTACTCACTGGATCTGGCGATGCAGACGTTCGGGTGAGGTTCTTGCTGTAGTGGAATCTTCCACCGCTCACGGCTTATTCCACTAGCTCTGGCTCTGCAATAGAGACGGGCCTGTGCTACGACACACCTTCAGTGCAGGTGAAGGTGGTGGTGTCTTGTCACTTGTGGCACGCGCAGGCACTGTGTATGCAGGTTGCCAGGCTGGCTTCGTCAAGGTTTGGGACCTAGAGACACGGACACTTGTTCGAACCATCATTGCCTATGAGGTGAGTTAGATCTATTTACTTATCTGCTCATTCTCATTCGGCTGCATCGATAGAACATCGACGTTCTTTCATTGTCGATGCTTGGCACCGATCTCTACGGTTGCTCTGCGAACGGCATGGTACAACGTTGGAGCGCATCGTTTGACTGCACGGCCTCGTGGCAGGCCCACGACGGCATCATTCTCTCCTCCATCGTCGCCAGCGACAAGTCATCTCCAAACCCAACTCGACACGCCCTCGTCACCGGCGGAAACGACAACACGATTCGTTATGGTCAGTTGACAAACCATCGCCTGCTCCAGCTGCGACTGGCGTCAGTCCTACTGCCGAAATCGGTGCAGTCTCGCGCTCCGACACGCTGCTTCATGCTCTCGAGACCTTTGTTTCCGTGCCCAGCGTTAGTGGCTGCGAGGCCAACAAGAGCATTGTCGGCAGGCGGCGATCTGGTTGAAGAAGTGCCTCAGCCAGCTTGGCGCCGAGGCGGGCCTGCTTCCAACACTCGATGCAGGTGGAGCAGAGGCATGTGGCAGTCCACTCGTCCTAGCTACATTCTATGGGACAGGCTCTAAGGATCGTCAGCGACCTCGTATCTTGTTTTATGGGTGAGTTCACCCATTTTCAGTTCTTCGGTGATCGTCTTGAGCGCTCGCGACAGGCACTACGATGTAATTGGTGCTTCGAAAGCTGGCTGGGCGACCGACCCCTTTACTCTGACGGGCAGCGATGGGTACTTGTACGGACGCGGTGTCACGGACAACAAAGGTCCGATCCTCGCCGCTGCCGTCGCAGCAAGCGACATGCTCGCCCGCCGAGCATTGGACGTTGATGTCGTCATGCTGATTGAAGGTGACGAGGAAGTGGGCAGCCCGAGATTCGCAGACAGCGTCAGGCGGTACAAAGATCAGATTGGACGTGTCGATGCGATCTTGGTCAGGTTCGTGCGCTGACAATCCGGCTAGGTGATCTACTGATATTTTACAACGACAGTAACTCGTACTGGATCGGAGAGAACACTCCGTGCATCACCTATGGCCTTCGTGGCGTCGTGCACGCGTCCGTAGAGGTACGTTGTCCGCAGCCATCGTCCAACATGACTTTACTGAATACTTCATCAGATTTCCAGTAAGCGCGCCGACGTGCATTCTGGTGTTGACGGCGGCGCAGTCTCGGAGCCTATGATTGAGATGTGTGTCTGCTCATGCGGAAGATCATCTTCTTGCTAACCTCGGTCAGGATCAAGCTTTTATCGACTCTCACCAACGGCCAGAAGGTCTTACTGCCCGGCTTCTGTTTGTGATCACTCTCCTTAGTCTCGCGAGGTCTAACAAGGCTCGCAGATGATGACGTTCGACCAATGACTTCACGAGAACTAGAGCAGTTCGAGCTCCTCGCTAATGTTACGAAGGAACCTGCCGCACGACTTAGCTCGCGCTGGAGGGAGCCATCACTCAGCGTGCATGGCCTCCAGGTCTCCGGCCCTGGCAGTGCGTGCCTTCTTTCGGCTCACTTTCAACGTCTGAATTGGTGTCTCTAGATGCAACCGTCATCCCAGCTTGTGTCAAAGCCACGGTCTCCCTCCGTGTCGTACCCGACCAAGACACCGACACCATCGCACAATCGCTCGTCGACCACCTCGAGCTCAACTTCCGAGCTCTGCAGTCACCCAACACACTCAACGTGCAGATCGAGCGCAAGGCGGACTGGTGGCTCGGCGACCTTGACGAGCCTTGGTTCCGTGCTTTGGAGGGTGCGATCAAGGACGAGTGGGGCGTCACGCCGTTGCGAATTCGGGAAGGTGGTAGCATTCCACCCATACCAATTCTAGAGAAGGAGTTCGGGTGCCCAGCATTGCAGCTGCCGTTAGGTCAGAGTTCAGTGAGTGGTGCAGATTGCTTGATTTAGACTAGAAACTTATTTGGTGACAGGACCAAGCGCATCTCGCTAACGAGAGAATATCTTTGATCAATCTGAGGCGGGGAAAGTCTGTGATTGAGCGCTTCTTTACTAGTGTTGCACATATCGGACTGCAGCCATAGATGTGACATTCGAACCGGTTGTATACGATGAGTCGTGTGCAATGTAGCAGGCAACAGTACCCCATCAGCTTCCGGTCTCGCATCATATATGTACGACTCGCAGGTGAAGAGGTGCCGAGCGCAGCTATAATCTATTGACTAACTAGAAGAGACACTCGATGCCACTCGGTGACCAATGGCTTTTTGTTCTTACCTTGGTATCTTCTGTTTGATGCGTTCGACCAAGTTGATATCACCAACAGTGTTCGTCCAAATGTGAGCTCGTATGATCAAAAATACGCTGGAATACGGCACGAGTACGCAAAGCGGACCATACCACAGCCGGTATGTGATCAAAACAATGGGGCTGGACCAAGCTGCTTATGACGTGAGGCTAAAAATGTAGAGCGAATGCTTGTGTTTAGGTAACCGGACCACACTGAGGACTTGGCCTTCAGGACCATGCATGTTGTGTAACCATGGACCACACGCCGTTTTTGAAACGCTTGAGCCTTTCTCTCGTTCCATCTGTCTAGACCAGTAAAGCTCCAGCACGCCAGCAGACGCAGATTCATATCATCTGTTGGCATTTCGGCATCGGCAAACGAGACGCAAAAACGAGCATCGTAGGGAATGGACCATCTGACCGCCGACACGAACAACCTTCGCGCAACATGCAGGCCGCGCGATGACGAGCACGCATGTGCAACTCCCTTATGGAAGTCGTGTCTTGTGCTGCATGAAATGGTCGTCGATGCAGCGTGTTGACGAATCCGCCGGTTTCAACATATTTTCTCCTTTTCGGTTCGAATGGGGCTGTAGAATCACTTGCTTCGAAGTAGACATTGCGGGACATAGCGTGCCTTCCTGCCTATAAGCATGTACAAAGTAAGTCAAAAGGGTAGCGCTTCCATAGCAATTCCACCTTAGCCTGCGCGGTCCATCGAATTTCCTTAAGCAGTTTTCTGCATTTGGTGAGTCTTCTCAACACTGTCCTGCACTAGCTTGCGGCAACATTAACCAGACAAGTACTTGTTCACATGTTGGGTAGCTTATCGCAGGGGCAAGATATGTCAGTGACAAGCGCTAACTTGATAGCCATTGCCATCACACACTCATAAAGAACTCTTCCGGAAAGTATGCCTCGCAGCCTCTGCGAGCATGCACCCTGTTCGGGTTACACGGTGAATTTCCAAGATTAGGACTAGGCTGGCTTCGTCACCTGGAAGCTCGAAGACTTGAAAATGCTAAAAATGTGTTGAAGAGCGCAGGAAGGTACATTGTGAATGCGGTCAAGTCTCGTCTAACTCTGAGGATAAAGAAACCCTTCGTTTATCGTTGCTTTAACTGCTCGCAGGGTGCATTTTCAGATCAAGAGAACTAGGTCTGGATTTTCCTGTGGCTATGCGTCATCCATAGTGATTTCGTTGTTGAACTCGCTTCTTTGATCGTCCTGTTCCGACATGGCCTCGTCCGAATCCTCCAAGTCCTCGGAATAGTATCTCCGGGACGCATAATTGTCAAGTTCGACAATGGAAGACTCGAATAGATGCTTCACTGGGCCTAGCGAATCGGGAATGGAGCTGTCGTTGATGAAATGCACAAATTTGGTGTTGACAAGCTGCAGCTCAAACGCATCGCTGGCATTGGCGCTCGCAGCTGTTGTCCGCATTGCAACAAGTTTTGCCAGCGACCCACAGCTTGCTATGTCGAGTGTACAGTCTGTCAGGATGATCTTGCGCAGGGTTTGTCCCCACTTCGGCAGGGGGTTGCCCAAGTGATCGTCAACGCCCGCGAGGCACGCAAAGAACTCCTCTGAGACGCCACGTATCATCTGAGAAGGAATATCACGCAGCTCAAGAGTCTCGACGTGCTCCAGGCTGGCCAGCGCCTCTGCGTCGCTTCGCGTGAATATCCCGCCCGAGTGGCCGTTCTCGACAGTGGTGATGACGAGGTGACGGACAGTAGTGCTGAACGTCGCGAAAGTAATTTCGAGATTATTTG
This sequence comes from Auriculariales sp. MPI-PUGE-AT-0066, assembly GCA_020744175.1. Lineage (NCBI taxonomy): Eukaryota > Fungi > Basidiomycota > Agaricomycetes > Auriculariales > Auriculariales sp. MPI-PUGE-AT-0066. Next base: position 33,343 of record JAGTJP010000068.1, read on the forward strand.
TGGGCTCTATTGAGACCGATAGAGTGTTAACGTTGGGCACGCTCAAATACTGGCTCCAATCTTGGTCAAAATGGAAATAGCCTAACAGCCCGAGCTTGCGGAGAGCCGGTAGGTGTCGAGGAGTTGGAGGGGGTTCCGAGGAATACTGTCCACGATACCCGTAGTATATGTTGAGCTCTTTGAGCGCAGGCGTCATGGCGAGTGCAGCCCATAGTGGCGTGTCATCGTCGAGCCCGCGCAAGCTGAAGCTGAGGTATTCCAACTTGGACAGAGCAACAGAAGGGATCATAATCGTTGCGTGGCTGGCGAGCGAGCGCAGATTTGAACAGTTCTGGAAGTATAGCTGCTGCGAGTTTAGATCGGAATCCCATTCGGTGTTGACCATTGTCTCGTCAAACGCAGTACTCGGCGTCGACAACACGAGCTCTTCGAGATATGGCATCGGCTTAGTGAAAATATTGAACTTGTCAATGGGTGTTGGGCGGGGGAAGTCGATACGAATGCGCCTCCAACGATGCGCATTCATCTGGAGCAGATCCAACCACTCGAAAAACATGACTGGCGTATTTGTTTTGTTTTCTTCGTCCTTTTCTTCGTCAAAGTTTTCTTCGTCACTGTTTTCGGGGAAACGTTGCCAGTACTCAGCGCCACTGTGTATCCAAACGTCCAGTGGGTGCTGTCCTGACCGCTCGATGCACATGCGCAGATGCACATCGTCGGCAGGCTGATCGTCCTGTGCATGAGCAAAGGCCCAGAGTTCAGGCGAGCTCAAAACGAGGGCACGCCAACGAGAACATGTGGCAGCTATGCGAAACGGCGCGCGAATCGCCTCGTTCAACGTCGACAGGTTCGGGTGCACGAGACCAAAATTACCAAATCGCGTGTCGAGCCTCGGCAGGCTAGGACGCACGAGCCCAAGACGCTGATCAAAGCCAGCAAGCCGGGCAAAGATCTCCTGGCAGAGCTCGTCGGGTAGGATTTCCATTGCGAGATGGTGGCGGGCAAAGGCAGTGTGACGCTCATTGGGTTGAGCGAAATTACATAATTCATGCGTCGGGACCAAATGGAATTCAGGCACTTGCGAGATATTCGTCCACGTATAACAGACCAGAGCCCAATATCCACAAACTCCTATGTCAAAATGAGAGTGATTACAGTAGGCTCAAAGTTTGTGTTGGTGCATGTCGCGCAACAGGTGTCGAGGCCACAATGAGCAACTCCTCTGATCGCGGCTAAAAATGCTTGATAGTGGCGATAGGTCGAGAATGATTTTTAGTAGAGTCCAGCCGTAATGTCCGGTAGTCAGACGGTAGCTGGCTTGTACGCTACGTATGCGATCATATTTGGGAGTGCATGCCTCATACTATTTCAGATTGGATGGGACGTTTGGAGGATCGAGGCTGTCAAACCGTCAGGTTCAGGAGCAGGTACAGTGATAGATTGGCACCGCGAGTTCAGGGATAGCGGGTGAAAAGCAAATTTCACCGTGGAAGCAGGCTGCACACTTACACCCAGGTTCATCTCTTGCTATCATCCATATCATGACCTTGAGATCAGTCTTCAGGTTTGACGGGCGCTTTGGCAACGACGACATCGGAGGCGTCGGCTGTGGTGTATCATCTCCCGCGATTTCATTGGTCTTGCCGCCTTGTTCGTCTTCATTCGGCAGCTGCGTATTCGCCTCTTACAAATGCTCTTCGACAATAAAAGGACCAAAAAGGTGCATGACCGAGGCTAGGGACTTCGAAGTGCTGTTGTCCATCCGCTTCATGAACATTGTGTTGATGAGCTGTAACTCGAATGCATCACCGGCATGGTCCCTGACAGCCATTTCACGCATGTTAACTAGCGTAGCAAGCGAGTTGCATTTCTCAAGGTTGACTGCACAGTCTCGCAAGATCAGCCTGCGGAGAGTTCGCCCCCACCTTGGCATGGGGTTATCCGAGTAATCACCAATGCCCGCGAGAGAGGCAAAGAAGTCCTCCGTATCGCCAATGATCGGGTTGGGTTGGATGTCGCACAGCTCGAGCGTTTCGACAAGCTGCAAGTGTCCAGAGCCTCCGCGTCGCTGTGCGAGAACCAGCCAATATTGTCTACGGCGGTGACGACGATATGTTTCACTGTCCTGCCAATGGAAGTGAAGGTGGCGGCCAGCCTATCCGCTGGTTCTACTGACACAGTAAGCTTTTCGAGATTTGGTATGGTCAGGAACGTGCCAAGATCTTGGCCATACTGGAAATAGCCTATCAAACCGAGGTTACGAAGAGCAGGCAGGTGTTGCGGAGTCTGAGGGGGTTTCGAGGGTATCCCCTGCAGCGCTGATAATATATGTTGAGTTCCTTGAGAAAGGGTGTCATTGCAAGAGCAGCCCACAGCGGCGCGTCGTCGCTGACTCCACGGAGGCTGAAGTTGAGGTATTCCAGCTTGGACAATGTGGCATCAGGAATCATGGCCACTGCATGAGTGGCGAGCGAGCGCAGATTTGGACACGAGTGAAAGTACAGTTGCTGAGTGCGAGGATTTAACTTCCAATTTTGTTAACCCTGTGCTCGTTACGCCAAGTGCTCGGTGTCGAAAGTACGAGTTGCTTCAAGCAGCGGCATCGGCTCCATGAAAGGGCTGAACTTGTCGATCGGCGTTGAACCTGGGAGGTCAATACGAATACGTCTCCAGCGGTGCGCATTCTTCCTCAGCAGATCGAGCCAACCAAATATTATGCCGTGTGGAATTAGTTCGCCCTCCCCGTCCGCGTTGTCGTCACTGTCGCTGGACGAGTACTTGACACTGGTGTGGATCCAGATGTCCAGCGGATGCTGTCCCGACCGCTCCATGCACATGCGCAAATACGCATCGTCTGCAGGGCGGTCGTCACGCGCGTGTGCGAATGCCCAGAGTTCCGGTGAATTCAGCACGAGTGCCCGCCAGCGCGCACATGTCGCGGCGATGCGGAACGGCGTACGCACCGCCTCGTTGAACGCAGACAGGGCCTGAGTTGGGTGGACAAAATCGAAGCGCTGCTCAAATCCCGACAGCCGGGCAAAGACATCCTGACAGAGCTCGTCAGGGAGGGCGTGCATTAGAGTCACGGTGTCGGTGGCGGGCGAAGAAAAAGCGTCGCGCGGTCAGCCGATTCCGTAATCACTAACTGTCCGAGTGTATTCTAGGAAGTGGCCACAGGCCAAGAAGTAAAGCGGACTTGAAAAGTGCGTTCTCATGAACTTTCACATTGGCGTAATAAAATGACAGGCTTTGAAATTTTGACCAAGTCATTGAGAGAGCTCATATGAACTATGACTAAAGGCCGAGGATGTGATAACGGGGTGCACGGTCGGGTGTCCAGTTGAATGGTCTGCGGCCACGGCTTCATCCAAGTGATTGGAAGCCCGTCTTGCAATTTTTCGAGAACGACCACAGGCAATTCGGGGCCGTCCTGCTGCAAGACATCGTTCGTGATTGTTTCGTTGGCGTCGCCGCCTTGTTTGTCTTCGTCAAATAGCTGCCCAGTGTCATCGAACCTTCTGGCTCAACCTCAACAATGAAGGACGAGAATAAATGGATGAATGACACTAGACGCTGTGAAACCTGACCGTTTGTAGGTTGGATGAACTTGGTATTGATGAGCAGCAGCTCGAACGCATCGCCGGTATCGTCCCTGGCAGCCATGTTGCGCATGTTGACCAGTGCAGCAAGCGACTCACAATTCTCAAAGTCAATTGTGCAGTCCCGCAAAATAATCTTCTTCAAAGTCCGTCCCCACTTCGGCATCGGGTCACTCGAGTAATCATCAATGCCAGCAAGGGACATAAAGAAGTCGTCCATTCCACCGACGTCGGTGTTGGGCAGAATGTCTCGCAGCTCGAGCGTCTCGACAAGCTGTAAACTGTCCAGAGCCGCCGCATCGCTACGCGCAAACCACCCGCGATTATCAGCGGCCGTGATGACGACATGTTTCACGACTGCGCCGATGGAAGTGAAAGTGGCCGCCAGCCTATCCGTCGGTTCCACTGACACGATAAGCGTTTCAAGATTCGGCATGGTTATAAACCTGCCGATATCTTGGTCATGCTGATAGTAGCCTATAAGCCCGAGACTACGAAGAGTAGGCAGGTGTCGCGGAGCCAAAGGGGGTTCGGAGTTGTATGGCCGCCAGCACTCATAATATATAACTAGTTCCCTGAGAACTGGTGTCATGGCGAGTGCAGCCCACAGCGGTGCGTCGTTGCGGAATCCACGGAGGCTGAAGTTGAGATACTCTAACTTGGATAGTGTGCCGACAGGAACCATAATAGCCGCATGGCTTGTGAGCGAGCGTAGATTTGGACACTCCTGGAAGTATAGTTGCTGCTCGTTCACATCCGATTCCCCATCCGTGACCATGCGTTGGCCAAAGCTCTCATTCGGCGGCGATAGTACGAGTTGCCTAAGCTGTGGCATTGGCTGGGTAAAGACCGTGAATGTGCCAATCGGCGTTGGACGCGGAAAGTCGATGCGAATGCGCCGCCAACGGGTTAAATTCAACATAAGCAGACCCAGCCACCGAAAAAACATGTCTCGCGTCGTCGCTACGTCTTGCTTCGCATCGTCATCGTCTTCATCCGTGTCGTGTTCTGTGTATTCTCTGCCCCCGATGTCGCTGTGGATCCAAACGTCCAGCGGATGCTGTCCAGACCGCTCCAAGCATATGCGCAGGTATAACTCATCTTCAGGGCGATCATCACGCGCGTGGAAGAACGCCCAGAGCTCCGGCGTGCTAAGCACAAGCGCTCGCCAACGCGTGCATGTGGCGGCGATGCGGAACGGCGCGCAAATAGCCTCGTTTAATAGAGGCAAGCGCGGATGCACAAAGTCAAAGTTTTGGTAAAATCCCGCAAGGCGAGTAAAAATGTCTTGACAGAGTTCGTCGGGGAGGATATCCATTGGGTTTCCGTTCGGCGGATGGCGAAGGTAGAAGAATGTTTCCGGCTGCCTTTTGGCTGGCATTTGTGGCTTGAGATCAGGCCGGTGCCTAAGACTTGTTGATGGGTGTATGTGCCTAGGCGGAGATCAAGGTATGAAGCGGACTTGTTGAATATGTTCTGCAAACTATCCGATCACTTCCAGGCTGCAAAGACCACAATACTTGAGCGAGGTCTGACATTCGGGAGGTCCAAGATCCAAACACCTCTTACTGAGTACCAACCACTCAACGGCAGCCTTACTAAAAAAATTGACGATGAGAGGAGAAACCCAAACGACGGTGTTCACCCAAAGACGATCGCGAAACCAAAACGGCAATGCAACGATGCAACGAACGATAAGAGAAAGGGTTTCGCGTGACAGACACACCGTACACCGCACACCGCATACGGCACGGCACGGGGGCTGGCTAATTACAAACTTGTGGGGGAAGTTTCCAGTACCAGTAAGTAGTAGATAGACAGAAAACAGACACAGACAGACAGACACAGAGAAACACAGGAAAAGAGAGAGAGAGATTATGCCGAGCCGCTGAACCGTGGGCTCACGCGCATATGTAAGGCCACAGCCAAAAAAAAAGATGGCAGATAGCAATCCAGCTATGTATGTATACCTGCGCCGCGAGCACCTAAGTACTAGTAGAAGTAGCAAACGAAGAAGAGTTGAAAAAGGCGGCGCGACAGAGAGCCGGCCGAAAGCAAAGTAAGTAAAACTACCGCGGGTTGGCGAACTGGAAGGGGGGCAAAAGGGGAGACAACCAGGGATAATACCAAGACCTGATTCAGACGGGGACGGACACTTGGATAGATTGAGCGAGAGACAGAGAGAGACGGACAGAGATGAGAGAAGCGGAAACCGTGAGCCAGGAGCAGAGAGAGACTGAGACTAGGTGTGGGTGCCAGCGAGGGCATCCGCAGCAGAGGCAGGCGCGCCGACAACCAGGGCGCGCGCGCAAACGAACGACGAAGAAGGGTGTAGCTGTTGTGCTGGACCAAGGTCTGGACTGGAGTTGGCTGGACGGACCGGGGGGTAAGGATCGGGTGGCGGGTGGGCGGTATGGCGGGGGGCGACATGCGACATGCGACGTGGGGCGACGTGAGGCGTAACGGGGCAGGTTGGGTGTGGCGTGACAGATCTCGTGCGCGAAGCAAGCAAAATACTAGGGCAAAAATGGCAAAAAAAACAGTAGACACAGAAGAGCAAGGACGGCAGGTGCGAGGTCCGTGTGCCCCTAGACAGCAACAAACGGTGTGTGCGTGCGTTTAGTGATACAGCCCGTGTCTAAAAAAAGTCTACCAGTTGAGCGTGTTCTCGCGCAGGATAGGTGCCGAAATCGCGCCAGTCTGGATCGGCTGCTGGCCATGCCTGTCGCCGCCGCCGTACCCGCCACCCGCATTGTGCCCATGGCGCGAACTCAGCGCGCCGCCCGTCGTCGGCGCCATACTACGATGATCGAACGTCTCGCTATCATCGAACCGCCCGTCCTCGAACCCGCGCAGACTGTCCGCCGCAAAGAAGAAACTGTCGCGCCGTCCGCGCTCTTGCATCGCGCCGGCTCCGCCATACCCAGCCGCGCCGTACATCGCGCCGGCGCCCTGCGCGGCCGCAAACTGCGTGTCGCTGTTCTGCGACAGCCGCCGGTGCGCCTGCTCCTGCTTCAGCTGGTGGTTCCTCCAGCCCCACCAGATCGCGCCAATGAGCAGCGCGCCGCCGATCGCCGCGCACACGCCGATAATGGCGCGTTTGCGCGCTTCGTCCTTGTTGTCGCTGTCCGCGTCACCCAACAGCCCGCCGAGGTTCCCGCCGGCATTGGTGCCCTTGGGCGCGCCGTTCGAGGCCGACGACGACGTCAGCGGGTATGTCGGGTCCACTTGCATGACAAGCTGCTTCGTGATCGGGATGTTCTGCCTCTGGTAGAAGTCGGAGTTGGGTGTGATCATCTGGTGCTGTAGGTCCGACACGACGTCCGCGGGCAAGTACAGCATGAGCAGGTGCGCAGCTGCTTGGTGTCGGCGCCGCCCCAGCCGGCAGGGATAAACGCCGACAGTGCGACCACGGGGGCCTTGTCCTCTGCGAGAGAAACATCAGAAATGTGCGTGCAAGAAGACATAGTTGCGCTCACGGGCGATGCCCAGAGACTGGATCATCATGACGGGACCGTACGACAAGATCTGCAGCGCGAGGGTCGAATCGTTGGCCACCCAGGCCCAGTTGAGCGTCTGCATGAACATGACCGTGCACAAAACTGCGCCATCAGGAACTGTCTGAGGTGCGGTGTTGGACATGATGTAGCTGGGCAGGTTGTCCGGAAGCTGAGTCTCTCCCGGAGCTGGGACAGTGTCGCCCTGCTGCTCCTGCGGGACCGAGGTTGGAACGGCATCTGGATCTGTCTGGGTGCCAGTTGGGCTGTCAGTGGGGAGACCAGGGTCGAGAGCAATGCTACTGGTAGCAGTCAGGAAAGTCGGGATCGAGAAGGTCGGGCCATCGGTGGGAGCATCGCTGGTGAAAGTCTCGGTGATGCTGAGTGTGGTGGTCGCGGTGTCGAAGATAGGCGGCACCGAGAGCGTAAGTGATTCCGATGTGGAGGTTGTGTCGGGTTCAGAGGTCTGCGTAACAGGATCCGAAGTGGTCTCTGTGACAGGAGGATCTGAAGTCGTCGGTCCGTCCCCGCCGTCGTCTGTGGTGGTGGTCGTGACCGAGGTGGTAGGACCGCCAGGACCGTCAGTAGGCGTAGAAGGCCCATCAGTCGTCGTGGTAGTGTGACAGAACGACGGCAAGTCAAGCCCTAAAGCGTCGAGCAGGCCGGGGTCACAGGGATCCGAAGTGGCGGTGGAAGTGGTACCAGGCTCATCTGAGCCAGTGGGGGTGGATGGGGCCTGCGTAGTGGTAGTCGCGTCGCAAGCAGACAGCGTTATGCCAGCAACAACCTCCGGGGTGCACTCTGCGGGAGGCGCAGAGGTAGTGCCGGGTCCGTCGGTCGAAGTGGTCCCGGTGGGCTCATCGGGCGGCGAGGTAGTGCCAGTGGGTGCGTCTGAAACGGTACCGGTCGCGGAAGAGATCTCGGGTGCAGAGGTGGTGGTGGACTCTGGGTCGCACGCGGAAATAGTTAAGCCGGCGAGGACCTGTGGCGTGCATGCGCCGCCGGTCTCGGTGGGTGCAGCAGTGGTGGTGCCTGGCGCGTCGGTGGTGGTAGCAGAGTCGGACTCGGTGACTACAGGCGTGGTAGACGGCTCAGTTGTTTCAGTCGCTGTGGGTGCAGTGGTCGAGCTGTCGCAAGCAGACAGAGTGACGCCAAGGACGATGAGTGGCTGGCAGCCGGACTCGGTCGCAGAAGATGACGAGGACTCGGTCGTGGTCGGAGTTGGAGTTGGGGTGACCTCTGGCGTTGTAGTAGTGACGGGTGCAGATGTCGACGGCTCATCTGGGGTGGAGACCGGGTCGTCTGTGCTTGTCGTCGTCGCTGGCTCGGACGTCTCTGTCTGCTCCGGTGTTGGAGTTGGTGTCGGGGTGGAGGAGGAGGAGGCCGGGTCTGCGGAAGGGGGAAGAACGGGATCAACGATCCGGTGTGCCAAAGACAGGGTACACATCATCACGCACCGGTCTCGGTCGGCGTCTCGGTCGTCGACTCGGTATCCGTCACGCCAAGCCCTGCGCCCAATCCTGTTCATTGTCAGATTAATGAATTTACAATACCGGGTGCAGTCCGCGCGCCCCCGGGAACATACCTGAGACGACATCGTCGACGAGCCCGCGGTGCAGCCGGTCGTGCGCCGCTGCCAGATGGCGGCTGTGAGCAATAGGACTCCTGCGCTCGACGGCCGCGCTAGACGCCGCCGCGAGTGCGATGAGCAGCACGGCAAAGTTGCGTGCGAGCTGCATCAGTGAGAGAGAGTGTGTGGGGGGTTATGAGAGTGATGCTAAAAGAGCGTGAGGGTTTGCGGTTGTAGTGGTTTTGTGCTTTGATGCGTGAGCGTGTTGAGAGCGCACACAGCAAGTCCTCCTCTCCAACCAACGCGAGCGAGGGACTGCGGACGGGACGGCGCTCGGGCGCAGGCGCAGGCGGGGGCGAGTGCAAAAGAGGAAGGAGAAGAGAGCAATTTGCACCCGGGCGTCAAACATCCTCTTCCTTGATCAATCCAAAACAGTTAACACTTCCTTGTCCTCGTCCTCTGATCCTATCCTGTCCACTCCTCTTCACTCCTCCCCCTTCCGTCTAGGCATGCATCCCACTCAACTCCATTAAACTCCGAGTCACCGCGTCCAGGGTCCGTGTCCCGATCATGCAGATCCGCCTCCTGTAGTCCTGACTCTGTTCTCCTCCCCCCTCCCTGACCACCCCTTCTCGCACTGATGTTAACTCTTCAAGAAGCCTCTCCCCCACCCGGCACCGGCGTCTCGCCTCATCGAGAATCGCCACTAACACTCACCGAACCTTGAGCGGATCGGGCTGCACGGGCTAGAAACGACATCACGCCGGCCTGATCACGATTCACCTCTGGCCTGTGCATGGCTGGCAAATCCGAGATGCGGCTGCCAAATCGCCAGGCTTGGCACCGGCAACCGGCACCAGCACTAGTAATTCGCTGCAACCCCTAAACTCACTGCAGCCACCGCTCTTGCAAGCAAAGCGGACAATCAGGCCCCGCTGCGGTATGACGTCGAGGCTTAACGCCCCTGCCCTGCAGATTGCCGTCTTAGGTACCACTCGAGCCACTAAGCCACCACCACCACATCCACCAACCAAGCACCGCGGCAAACCCGACATGGGACCTGACCCTTGGAAGTGCGCTTATGATCGACTCTAATCTTTTTTGTGGCTACAGCCAGTGGGAGAGGCTCGACTATCTCAGTGCGCTTTCAACCTACTCCCGGCCGCTTCAAAATTCAGAAACGACACTCCAGCAATAGTCAGTCACAGTCACAATCACGGTCAGCCCATGCCAGCCATTATAGTAAACTTCATATATAATATAGCTCGGCCGAACGATATTGTACAGTAACTGAGTCAACATAAAGTGCGGCCGCCGCCCGCACGTGCATCCATGGATCTGCATAACAACCAACATGCGCCAGTAATTATGAAGTTACCACTCACTGTCAATGATATGTACCGCAGGGACGACCTCGCCGTTCCACCGTGTCGCGCCTGACGACGAATTACCTTTTTCTCGTTCTCGTGAGAATATAGAAGCTGTCGACGTGTGTCCAACCGTCGTGGGGGTCGTTACGGCGACCCTGGCGCTTTAAGCCTGCCCTAAAATGTCGCTTGTCCTTAGGTATAAACCGATCGTCAAGGCATGCTGTTGAGGTGCATCAGAGCCCCGAATACATCATGATGGCAGCTATTTCAGAATAATGGCAGGAGGTCCGACACGAAGTTGATGTAATCTGCCTCAGTCCAAATCAAATCAAAGGAAGAAACAAAAGATTGAGTCATAGCCCGTAGGCTGAAATAGTAGACATTTAAGTAAGCTTTGAATCACGTAGTCGACTGGTTGTAAATATCCGGCAACTTGTCGTTATGCAACTTTTCGGCTGGATCGTTCACCTTCCTCCACCTGTCGAACTGTATCCAGTTCCGGCGGAAGTTTTCTTCTGCATGATCTGAACCCGGCCAGTTCCGACCGGGACTACTACCTTAAATTCACCGGAGCACCCCAGTGAACTTGCATGGCCGATCCAGGCTGAGAGCAAACTATACAAACAGCGAGTTCAGGCGCGTTCTGTCGCAGCGGTAGGCGCAACCCGTATATCGGTGAAAATTAAAACCAAATAGCGGCAATACTTTATCCCGTAAAGCGAGGGATTTAATACAGGAACAAGGGTGAATAATTATCCATGGAAGGCGCCGTGAACGTATATATCGGAAGAATATATTTATATCAGGCGGGAATGTCCAACTGCGATTGCGGGTGAGCAGAAGCAAGGAGCGACCACGATGATTGGCAGCGGATTGCCGGTTACATGCATCTCACTTATCCCGGCGTTTTACACACTTGGCACCACCGCGAATCCCGCTGCTTGACGTGCCAATAGTATACATAGACGGATAGCCTAAGGCCGGACCCGTTTGTTCCTTCAGAACCTCCCATTCAACAACGTGGCAATGGAGCCCACTGGCCTTGCCGTCGGGATCGTAGCTCTGTGGGAGACATGCGTCAAGCTGTTTGAAGCCGTGAGCGCGGCGCGCGAGTACGGCATCGACTATGAAATCCTTGTCACCAAACTCGAAGTGGAGAGGGTCCGACTTCTGCTGGGGGACGCTGTCGGGCTTGTCACCAGACCCGGAGCCCCGAGTCAAAACGCTCGTCTCGGGAGGCCCGAGGTTCGCGATGCCGTCGTCCGTCTGCTTGGATGCATCCAGCACGTCTTTGAAGACTCTGAGCGACTGCAGAACGCGTACGGTCTGCGTCCGTGTTCGGTGCCCGAGATGCTCGCTGCCCAGGCAGTAGCAGCGCAAGAGATGAACGACTCCTTGGTGGTGCCGCCCTCGCAGAACCAGATGATCCTCGGGGGAGTCTTTCGTCGTGCCTACGAACGGCTGCGCCAGAAGGCGGACGTGCGACAACGCGATACTACCATGACGCGAAAGTCCAAATGGCGGTGTACGACAGGGCCAAGTTCAAGGCGCTGGTGGCTGAGATCCGTGGCTTCAACGACAGCCTTGAAAGTTTATTCCCGGGGGTACGCGCCATGGTGGTGCGCGCCATGCAGGACGACGTCGATGAGTCGGTCGAGATACGCGAGCTGCACACCCTGCAGGAAGCGACGGCCGGCGACATGGATGCCATATCTGAACGAGCCAGCATGCGGCTCGAGGCTCTGGGGGCGACGGTCAGCGCGAGGACCGAGTTACTCTCGGCTCACCGCGACATCTTAGCAGAAGAGGATGAGACGGGAGAGGAAAAGGCTATCGGCGAAGATCAAGAGGGGGTGAAAGCATCGGCCAGGGCAAGAAAGACGGGAACGTTGAAGGTAGCACCAGCAAAATCACGAATGATAAAGATGTCGACACACTGTCCAAGATATTGAAAGAGGCGGAGCTTTACGTCGACTTCAAAAACATGGGCACTTTAGTGGTCAGGGTTTTGGGTGCAAACTCGGTGTCCGCTCGATGCACAGCCTGGGTGAGCTGGGAGGGACAAATGAAGGACGAGCTCGATGTCCTCACGGACCATAGCAAGGGTTTTGTACCCATGGTACACACATCATTCGGTATGCACAGTCTATACCCAGACAGATAATAACCGTCCCTAACTTTATTAAAGACATGTACAAGAAGAAAAGTTACATGTGGAAGCAAGACAACCGCTTACCAGACTCTGAAGACTGCGTCCTCCTCGACCCAGAGGCCCATATCAAGTTCGAAAACGTCATCCCAGGCACCGTCACAGTGGAAGGTTTTGCACTTGAGTGCTGGGACTACGAGCGGCAAGAAAGGCCCCGCGATCATATCATTTTTATCAACAGGTCGACGCTGCCTGGTTTGACCGCGTCACAACTTCTGTGCCGCGTCAACGAGCTGCAGACAAATCCCGGAACCTTTGGGTGGAATCCCCAAAGGAGAATCTTGATCTGAAGGGTTTGTGGTGATATGGTGTGAGTTTCATAGGCAGTGGAGTATGCCTTCGGGTAAACTAACCGCCCTAGAAACACCTACAACGCACGAGGCAATGAATTGGAGATCGGGGACTTTTATAGTCTCCTCAACAGGACCGACATCTTCGCAGACTTTTGCGAAACCTCGAGCGCTGGCGAGCAATGGGCGATTCTTCAGAACGAGAACGGAATCGGTACCTGGAAGTTTTTACGCCAGATAGTCATCGCCTGGGAGCTAGCAGCGCGTCTCAAACACCACAGAAAGGATATCAGCTGGTCTGGGTTCACGGACCGTATCCTGGCTACCATGATCATCTCGGACCTCTGGCTCAAGAACGTCCGTATCATCCTAGTTGACCGTGAACTCGTCGCGGCTGAGCAAGTCAAGTCGGAGGCGGACCTAATACGTGCCGAGGCGTTCAAGGCCGAGGGCAACAATGCTCTGACAAAGGGCGACCCGCAGAAGGCTGTCGACCTATACACCGAGGCCGTCAAGCTTGACATCGGTAACGCCATTTACCGCTGCAACCGGGCCGCAGCATATATGGCGCTGGAGCTATGGAGGCACGCTGAAGAAGATGCGCTGATTGCGGTCCAGCTCGATGCAGAGTATGCCAAAGCTTGGTCCCGTGTCGGGATGGCCCGTCTCAAGCAGGGACACGCGAAGCGCGCCAGGGATGCCTACCAATCTGCCATTAGGATCGCTGGCTCTCAGGCGACGCCTCAAATGCGTAAGGGTCTAGCCGATGCCGAGGCCAACATCCGCGAGACGGTGAAAGTCATCACCACTGAGAAAGACGTGGCAAAGCAGCATGCCATGATAGCCAAGTGGGACGCGCAGGATTTTGATGTTTTTATGAAGCAAATTCAGCCTCACTCGCAGGTCCACGCTCAGCAGGTCGAGGGTTTGATGCTGTTTGCGCAAAAGATGCGGTGGCCCTACATCAACGAGCTGCGCAACTACGCAGAGGATGTCTACGCAGAGCTCAGGGGCGGAGCCACAATCGACATTCACCTCCATGACTGGCTCTTTGGGGTCATCCTGCCGGGGAAATGGTTCGCGTTCAAGATTATGACGGCGCTGGTGCAGTGCACGCCGAGCCTGGAGTCTCAGGTTGGGATTGCCCCCTATTACGAGTGCGGGCTCTCGCTACCCACACGCTCCTACTGGCGGTCTCGAACCGTCTTAGGCAGGGTTCTAGGATGTTGTCCGGGCGTGCAAAGCCATTGTGGCTGGATTGGGCCATGTCCGGCTGTCGAGTTCGAAGCCCTCGAGAATAAACCGCGCTTCGTCCGCGTCAAGGCCCGTCGCACCTCCCCCCAGGACTACAAACCAGACATCAATGACCGCGACAAGGTGTACAACTACAACTCCGTAGAAAATGCTGGCAGCTACGCGCGTTTACAGTCAAATGAGGAGATCGAACCGTACCTCGCCGAGATGAAGGATCCCAGCCTGTGGATCGTCCCCGAGCCTCCGGTTCAAGACATGAGCACGTGCCAGCTGAAAGCCATCAAGCTCCGCCGCTTCCCGCTTGACCCTAACACCGCGGTCAAGGTCGCGAGGGGAGGCACCAACCATCTCGAAATAGAGAGCGAGGCCGAGTACCGCGCCACACTCGAGTTCGCCCTTGACGACAAGCCGGGGCACGTTGTATCGTACAAGCTGTTCACCAACCCCGTCTTCATCGCCCCGCCGCCTTGTCGTGCGGGTCCGAAAGGCCACCACGAGGTGCACATCCGCGAGATATCACGATACCAGAGGAATATATGGACGATTGACAAGCTCCAGGATCACACCGCAGAGGACGATGAGGAGCAGGATGAGGCTGACGGCGGCGTTATGACCATCAACGCCACCGGCAAGGGCGCAGAACTGCTGGCGAGAGCTTGGTGTGCCGAAAGGGGAAAGAACGCCGTCATTAGGAGGGCAGGTGGGCCCTGCTATGTGTGTAGCATCAAAGCAGCGTCTAATGACGGGCTAGGTGTTAGGGTACTCATCTGGGTGTAAGATTAAGCACGGTCACCTGTTACTGCTGGTGTTATGGTGAGCGGACAGCACTAGATTAAGGTGACTTAATATAATCTATTTGTCTTACAAAATCAGGTGGATGGCATTTCGTGGCGAGAACATGGTGTCCGGCAACGCCCGTCCGAGCAACGCAGCTTGATTCGCTCACCCATCCTGAGTCCTTCCATATCCAGAATCCACCCGCATGAGTTTTGAGAAACCCGCATGGCTGCTTCAAGCTGCCACCGTGCTGCAGCAGCGGTTCCCGCACGACACGTTTGCGGTCGTGCCGCGCGCCGCGCCCGCAGCGGCAGAGGACCACGACATGTGGCGCGTCAAGTGCGCCGACTGTCCCGGAAAGGTGCGCACCGGCACCCTCAGGCCGCACAAGCTGATGGCGGAGAGCCACACGAAGCTGTACCACGTCGGCCCCAACGAGAGTCTCGAAAACTTTAGTGTCCATCTGCGTAACAGGGTGCATCGGCGCGCGGTTCACGAGCGTATGAACATCGTCTAGCGAATAGTCTGGATGTGTAGCAACCGTATCAAACTCTTAGAAACATGTCACTGAGACCTGTGCTCCTGTGGGTACAGTCATCTCATTCGCCACCTGAGTACGATTGGTTCCGCGATGCGTTTGATCTAGGGAGTTGTTCTTGAGAGTCTCGAGAACCAGACATCACACTCTTTCTGCTCTGATGCACATGTATCATAACACTAAATTATGGTGGCCCAGCTCTTGAATGATGGTGTGCGTCTTAGTTGATTCATTCATGGATGTGACGTGCGGAATGTACATGGGTGTGGAACACGAAAAGGGTTCCATGGCAGAAGAGCGAAACACGAAGCACGAAGGCACAAGCCAAGGGATCCCGCCAGAGCCGAAGCCAAAGACAATCTCAGTCCGCCTGCACCGCTACGCACCGCGCGTGCCGCGCCACGCGCTCTGCAGCGCGATCCGCTTGGCTTGGTCGAGCGTGATCGAGTCCTCGCGCAGCTGGATGCCCTCGACAACGTCCTCCTCGTCCGCGCCACCGCCCGCCTCCTCCTCGTCGTCGTCCATGGCCGCGTCCCCACGCCCGCCGCGCATCGCACCAAACGCCGTCCGACTGCCCGCGACGCTGAACGGGCCTGGCGCTACCGCCGCGCCGAACACGCTCGCCGACGGCGCGCTAAACGTCGGGAAGTCTGTCACGACCTTGTGAGCCGGCGACGACGGTGTCGGTGCCACGGGAATGCTTGGTGATACAGGCTTGCGGTAGGAAGAGTATTCGGAACGGACGCTGTGTCGTACGGCGAGATACTTGTCTGTAAAGCGCGTGCCCTTGACCTGAGATGGAGCAAGCAGTCGAGTAAGCAACAGATATTGTGTTGCGGTCGAGTTGAACAGACCTTTTTCAGCAATGGCCGTGCGGCATTGAGGTTGGGTGCATTCTGAAAGACGCTGACATTATGCTTGGCCTCATCGCTTTCTCGGTAGATGTTTTCGAAAACGACCTTCTTGGTGCTCTCGTTGCGCAGAAGCAGCTTTTCGTGCAGTTCGCGTGCGACATCGTCTACACTCTCCTGACCGCCGAGAATGCGCTCTGCGACCGCTTGGCCGACCTCGCGAATGAGTCGCTCCATGTCAAGGTTCTCGAGCACAGAACCGATGATGGCGTGTGCAAGGAGGTTGGCAGTGGTGAGGGGCAGCATGAGGCCGGATGTTATGCTAGTGAGTGCTTGGAAGAAGTCGGTAGCATACTAGCAGATGGCGTCAGCAGGGCAAGCAAAACAATAAGACAAAGTGAGATCGCGGCCCGCTCACCGAGTAACCGCTCAATGCGGGTTCACAGGCAACGAAGAACTGTACAGTTGCAGTCAACTATCAGGACCCGTGACACGTGTGACAGGACGTTGCATACGAGAGTGATGCCTCGCGCAGCCATTTGCCGTGCGATGATCAGCGGGTCGTGTCCGTCTGGCGAGCCCTCGTCGAAGCCTGCGAGCGAAATGAACATGCGAGCGAGCATTCGGGGAGACTAAGCGGCCGCACCATCTCCGTACTCGCCGATGCCATGGGGCGGTGCGTCAGCGATGAGGACGACCATCTTGCTTGCATGCGGCCGCCAGTCCATATTGACAGCCTCGTACAGAGCGGCAGTGACCGCCTCTGGGCCGTCACCACCGCCGCTGGCATAAAGGCTTTTGAGATGGTCATGCACGCGCTTGGTATCTGAAGAGAAGCCAAAGTTCTTGGTGACGTAGGTGTGATCTTGAGGCGGGTGGTCGCGGTATGCAACGAGGCCGATCCTGAGGTCTTCCTGATAAAGCAGCTTGCCCGATTCGAAGATGGCCGCGCAGATCTCTTCGATGTTGCGCGTGGCCGACGAGATGTATGACCCCTGGCTGCCCGTGCAGTCCTGCACGAACACAAGATCGCTGCGTGTGGCGCACACAACGCCTGAGTCAGCCCCGCGCGACAGCTATATTCACTCGAGCTCACAGTTGCTTCCGCCCATCTTCCGGTGGCATGTGCAAACTCGCATCAGTCCCAGGCTGCGGTTGCTGCCCCTCATCGCCCGCGACGGGGTCCATGTCGATGTCCATAGCGATCGGTGTGGATTACGGTACTTGGTCGTGTTCACAGGTGTCGCTCCAGTAGTTCTAGCACACGGCTGATAGAAAATCCCCGCGCGCGAGTCGGGATTAAGCAGTAGGAGGAAGAGAGCGTGAGCAGCCACAGTACGGCAACATCGCGGCTCACGCCCGGTTCAAGGCCCGATCCATGCACCCCTACCACGCGGCCTACACGCCTCAACCAAGCGGTGCTCAGATAACGTAGCATGCCAAATTTCGGTCTGATGTGCACGAAAAATGGTCTCTGGGAGTACCGGAGGCGGAATCTAACTTTCAACCAAGATGACATACCGTCCGCATCGAGATTGCTTCTGAAAGCAAAACTAATCATATGATGTTTGTTTTTACCTTTGCATCGCTTCTTTTCTCATCGATAGAAAACTTGCTCTTCGAGATCACGTCGTTGTTAGCTTGATTTCGAATGTCCTCTCCATAGGATGCGCTCAGGGACATGGACCATATGTAGTACTGCTATAGAGTACCTGGTTGTTGAGAAAGTGTGAGTCCTTGAAACACGCTTTCCAAGTCCGCTTGATACCTTCATCTCCTCTCATTCGGATTCGCCAGACTGCAAATCCACGAACCCCTAAACGCTTGCCGATCGTGACGCGATGATGTCGCGCCAATGAGGTACATAAGCGCCCGAGCGTATCATCCATATTATCGCTTCGCATAATTGCTGCTGCCGCCCTCCGCCCACCACCAACACGACGAGCTGATCTTCTCCTGCGTGGCGGGCTTCGAGCAGCGTTTTGTTCTCGTGCAATTAAACCTGACCGCGTTGAAGGATGCCATCCGGGCACCATTTTGCTTGAAGAAATGTAAAGGGACCAAGTTAGGAAATGCAGCCTGAACTTAAGAACATTTCGTACACTAAATCATGAGATAGTCAGAAGCCCAAATCAGAGTGGGCGGTGATATAGAGATGATCGTTGTGGTCCACCATATCCGAACCCAAGTTCTAGTCGATCGCTAAACTTGACCTGCAAATTCGATAGCTTATCTATTCACCGCTGGGAACCCAGGTCCTAGTGATTAAATCATTCTAGCCTCGTCACCACCGCGCAGACAAACGCCTCAGACTGTTGAGTGCTTGAGCTGTGGTTGATCGATCTCGTAATGACATAGACGCCGGAAAGGCACAGGTTCCTGCCGTCTGGTGTTCTTCCTCCCTCAACCACCATCTCGAGATGGACATTCTCCCCGACGAGCTCTGCCAGGAAATCTTCTCGCGGCTCACAGGCTTCGATCAATGTTTTGACCTCGTCCGCCCAGACCTGCCTGCTTTTCGCGATGCTACCCGTGCGCCGTTTCGCATCGCCGCCACATGTACACGATGGCGCGCGCTCGTGCTGAACTCTCCGGAGTTGTGGGCATTCCTGCACGCACGTGACGACAGACCTGCCGATGACGCATATCTTCGCACGTGTATCGAACAGTCTGGGCAGCATCCATTGGACGTCTGGATTCATAGCGATGCCGAGGGCTGGCACGGTTCGCCCGAGAACAACGCTGACGACAGCGATGAGGCCAATGAGAATTTTTCGAGATCAAAGCCGCCAACCGTGTTTTTTAACTGGCTGGATCTACTGGAGAGGAATGCGCACCGCTGGAGACGTGTTCGCATCGATTTTCCGAGACCAACGCCAGTGGAAATGTTCGATCCATTCACCCAGCTAACCCCACTTCTCGAACAGCTCGTTCTATCTACGCCGAGCACCGGGTTCAACGAGTACCTGATTAACACAGATAGGGACTCTGTCGTGAACCCGCAGCAATTTTGCTTCCAAGGCGGTCCAAAGCTTCGCTCGCTCGCAAGTCATGCAACATTGATGGTCCCTGTCACCGTTTTGTCCAAGCTTGAATATTTCAATTTCAGCTTACGTGGACTCTGCGATGACACGCCTCTTTGGGATGCACTCGCCATGACACCAGCCCTAAAGGAACTCAACTTGTACTACCCCAGCTGGTATGATTTCGACAAGTTACGCGCGCCGCCGCCTTCAAGTCCGCTGCATCTGCCTGCCCTCCGATGCCTTGGGCTGTTAGGCCATCCCCTACGGGACCAGGGGTGGAACAAATACCTGAGTGTACCCAATCTCGAGCAATTGACAGTCTCGATAGAGCCTATGAATAATCTGGGCAATTTATTCGCGTCATTCAGTAAGACCGTGCGTCGCGTCGTCATCACCAGCGTCGAGAATATCGACCGCGTTGGTATCTTCACACGAAGCGATGCGGTTGCACTGGAAAACTTGCAGCATATCGAGACACTCGAGCTGCGCGATATCACCTCAAGCATGATAGACGGTGATCCAGAAGAGTTTTTGCATCGCTCGCAGGCATCGGATGCTTCTTCGATGACCCGCTGCCGAAGTGGGGACGAACCCTCCGCAAGATCATCCTTCGCAACTGCACAATCTATCTTTCGAGCTGCGGATCTATAGCGACTCTTGTAGATATGCGGAGGACGGCCGCATTGGAAGATGTTGACGATGCGTTTGAGTTTGAACTGGTCAACACGAAGCTCATTCAGTGGGCGGACTACCAGGTTCCGGTGTCAATAAGCACGGTTATGCATCTATTAAAGCCCTCCATTGTTCAAATGGAGCGGTGTGTAGAGTTTGAATTAGCGGATTACGACCATTCCGGGAACTTGTTCGATGAGGACGACCAGGACGACGAGCCTGGTGAAGTGACCGCAGATGTTCCCCCGCATCACGACGGTTTTGTCGTCGGGACATCCGAAGTCGAGTTACTAGTATCTGAACAGCTAGCCGAGGTGAGACTAGAAGAAAGCCATCGCTTCTAGATCTTTTCCAGAAGGAATCTTGCAGTATGGTAGTGGCCACATGACGACCTGGTCTCACCCTGGTTCTGCATGCCAATGGCTCATCAGAACACTTTAATCATGCCAAGCAAGGAAGTCATTCCCGTGTCACTGCGTCTGTCGACGCGGTGGCTCAGTATGGACATCACTGGTCTGAGTAAGAAGACGCCTGATTGCGATAGACAGAGCTTTTCACCACGCCCCGCCCAATAGCCAACACTCTTGGTCCAAATGATAGACATGATAGGTTGCTGCAGCGCGGAAGCCCGATACTGATACAGTAATAACAATACATATCATGTCCGCGCGATATATTACCAATAGGCGCACCTATGTGGTTGTTGAGGTCAGCAGCGAGCCTAGGGCGAAGCTGGATAAACTCACCAGCCGGGGAAATGCTGACATAGATTCTCGATGGACCGCGCCTGCTGAATGAGCTTGTCGACTTGAGTGGCGATGGGGAGTACCACGTTGGGTTTGAAATCTTGTCCGTCCAGCTTGCTTTGTACGCGCTTGTACACAGAAAGGGCGTGCTTGTTGCGCACTTCCTGCTTGGTCGCAAGCTGTTCTGTTGTCTCTGTATGACGACTATAAGCATAGTCCAACCATAGTTCGACGAATTAACCAACCGTTGAAAATGTCATTTTCGTCGGCGCGCTGCCTGCGGATCGGGGCATCTGCGTAACCATCTTCCCCTTCGGCCACATCCGCCGGATCTGAAATGTAGGGTAAGTACAGGTTTCAAGCGGTCAAGACGATTCCACCTTCATGGCCTTCGGCATCTGGCTGAACAAGGCGCCAACTGATGAGCGGGTCGTATACAAAGGCCTCCATGACGGCAAGCAGAGACTCTCGATTGGCACGCATGACTCTGACGGTGATCTCGCATGTATTCTTGAAGCTGCCGTGAATGCCGGTGACCTGTGAGGACGTGTCAAGCTTGTTGGACATATCGGTTATGCAACCTCGCACCTCCATAGCATTGACGAGCATCCGAGTCAATCGGAAGGGTACTTTTTCTGGATACTTGTCCCGCTTCATCGTAACCTCGAAACAGTCGCCAAAGTCAATGTGAACAATTTTTCCCGTGGATCGCAGCATAAGAATATTGTTGGGATGTCGGTCGCCCAAGCCGATCACGTAACCGAGCATGCTCGTGACGGCAAGCGAACGGGTGAAAGTCGTCCGGCGGACAAGCCATGATTCAGAGCTGACGCTCTTCAGCCAGAGTACCCGGTAGAGATCCTGACCAGATGAGCCCTCCATTGCGTGCTCAAAAACCTCGACCTTTTGCAACAAAGTAAGGTCTTCGTAGTCTGGTGCCATCTGGAACTGGTCAGCCGTATGAATGAGAAATGGGAAAAGAGTACCTGAAGCATGAGACGCATCTCAAGATTGAGCAAAATCTTCCGAGACTCGCGGTAATCGCGCACAAGAACATGGAAGGTGTCTGTGTCCCGAACCCATCCCATTAGACCTGCATTTGGAGCTAGTGGAATGACAGGGAAACGCTGGATGTGCAGCTGTCGGATGTGGCTATCGGCGTCATTGGCTAAGAGAGTGTTGACTAGGCCAAAGAACTGCATCACGCGCTCGTCCTGTCGAAGGTCTTCATGGCCTGAAAGATGTGAGCGATAATTTATGAAATAAAGAAAAACTACCTTTGAGACCAAACTCGTACTCATTTCCATCCTCGCCCTTGATTGTTAGACGTCGCGGCCGTTTCTTAGAGCTGATGACGGAGAGCTTGGCAGAGAAACTTTGAATCCGGAGGATCTGCTTGCCCGTTTGATAGGTGCCGGGCACGGCCAAGACCAAATTGCGCGCATGCAGCAGACTCGGTGAGACGTATTGCAAATCCAAGGTTGAAAGATTAAGTTGCTTCTCAACTTTGCGATGAACCTATGCGATCATTAGAAACATTCACAGCATGCTAAACGAGTCTCACCATATAGTATATGTCCCAGGCACGATCAAGGTCCCGCGTTTCGCCGTACTGTCTGTATCTTTGACAGGCAGCGCGAGCGTCCATAAGGTCACGACCGAACGTGTGAACAAACGAGACTTCGCGGGTTGTCATCGGCCCATCTTCCATGAGCTCGTGGAGGGGGTCCAAAGCCGCCATCATAGCATCCGGGTTTTTCTCCGTGAAGTACAAACGCGCAGCTTCGTCGAGTGCTTCATGCCACATTTCGTGCCAAAGGATTGCGACACGGATGAGTTCTTGGCTGACAAGTAACGCCTGGTACGCTGTTAGCCACCGGCATAAAGTATCCCATCTACGCACCTGCTCAACTAATTTTGGACTGTGCTCCCGCATGCGCTCCATGATTCTGATAGCCGCGTCTTTGCGTGCAGTGCTTGAGGACTTCGACGCGACGGTTAGTGGATATACTAGCGCCTGCGGGTGTTGTTTTCCAACGTCGTTCAGAAGGAAGGTGATATTGCGCCCGATGTGGACACTTGGCGTTTGAATTCGGGCGATAATCTGTTCTGCGGTGAAACAATGCGGGCTGCTGCTGTTACTGGTACTCACCTGGGGGATCACATTAAGCCAAGTATCCACCGACACCATCGAAAAACCGCTTGCAACAGCATTGCTGACAGAGTCATCGCTGCCGAACTTGAACCAAAGAGTGAGAAGTCGAAGTGTATCCTGGAGGGAATGCTGCTCGCCGAGCGAGATAGACCGAAGGAGCCCTTCGATAGCAGCTACAGCCCGAGCAGCAACAGTTTCAGGGATCGAGTCATCTCGGTTCTTGGTTTGGTCTTCTATGTGTCCAATGACCTCAACATTGGCCAAAGCCCAGATATGCCACGCTTTATACCACGTCGGATCGAATGTAGTTGCGCGCTCAAATGCGTCTAGGATGCCGTTTGACTCCTATGAGAAGTTAGCAAAAAGCTTTCGAAGAATTGAGGACAACCCACTTGCACCCAAAGCGGATTGAGTGCCATTTGCCACTGTCCCTGCTTGAGGAAACATCGTGCCAGGAGCTGTTCGTACGCCTCCACTGTCTGCATCGGCAACTGACTAGGACCGCGAGAGACTGCCGACTGGTGGAGCATTTGCTCAAGCTCCCCAGCAAAGTCCTGCAGGAAGCGCAAGGCCTCGTCACGCTCTCCATTGGCCCACATGTACTTTAACCGAGAATAGACAACGGGTGGCGGAACGCGAACAGGCTCCTGCAATGTCACCTTGTCAGATAAAATTCACTCAATCCGTATGAACGCACAGGCAAGGCAGGAGGCTGAATGATGCCGAACGTCCTGTCCGCCATGTGCATTCGGTCCGCCTTTCGGCACAAGTTCGCGAAACGTATCCACATGGCGTTGTCCTCGATCGGGTTTAAAACGAGGGCGCGAACTTGCAACACACGTTGCCAGACTTCAACCTCTCTTTGGGTCCCCTGAAGCCTGCTGAGGCGTCAGAGATAGGTCTTCCCCCGATGGACATCGTAACATACCGCTTCATCCAGGTTTTCCTGATGGTCTCTTGTCGCTCAGGTTGGTCTGAGGATTGTTTGTAGATGATCACTTCCTCGAGTTCAGATAGCATTTGAGCGCGGACCATCGCACTAAACTAGTCAGCAAGAATTTCCTCACGTGTGAGCACTTACTTGTAGCTGCGAGCATAGTTTTCAGCGATAAGAGGCTTGAAATCCGGCTCGAGCAGTTCACGTGCCCGCTGGATCTGAGTGATTGCTTTTTGGAAGTTGTTGCGATGAACTGAAAGAATCGCTCGATAGAAGAAGCGGTCAGACGATTCGTGATTCATGCCCTGGATGTAGTCGTCCATCAGGTCCCATTCGTGCAAGCTCCATGCGGCAGCCGCAGCGAGAGGCGCGATCGCTTTGCGGTTGTCTTGGCTTGCACGGTCCCAATTATCTTCGACGATGCGCGCCAATGGTTCCCATTCACCGAGCGCATGCAAGCAACGCATGCGGCCGATGGCAACGTCGATAGCATCCGGATTCTGCTCGGCTCGTCTAGTGTAGCCGTCCAACGCGTTTTGCCAACGACCGAGGCGCTCAAACCACTCTTCATGCCTGCTGATGTCAACCTCACTTGAAGTCATCTTGGCGAGCTTCAGGGTACCGAATGCGGCGTCATGCTGCTGGAGCTTGGTGTTGATGTTGAGCAAACTCTCAATTACACTTGGAGAATTGTCGCCAAAGTACTCGAGCTCCTTGTAGTGCAACGCCTTGGCAAACGCTTGAAAGTCGTAGGCTAGTTCACCAAGCGTCTTGGAGTCGATGGGAAGTGGCCGATCTTGATGCTCCATAAACTCGGCGACGTTAAGCAGCGCTAGAACAACTTCTGTTGGTACTGCAGAGTGAGCCATCGCGGCTTCGAATGCCAAAACAAGATCAGTCTGATGCAAGTCAGCGATCCAAATGTGTGGGTATCAAGCGTGGATCTTGCCTGATAGTTCTCATACAGATCCGTCCAGCAGGAGAGGAAGGACACGTTGAAGAGATCA
The DNA here is from genome assembly GCA_020744175.1 of Auriculariales sp. MPI-PUGE-AT-0066. Lineage (NCBI taxonomy): Eukaryota > Fungi > Basidiomycota > Agaricomycetes > Auriculariales > Auriculariales sp. MPI-PUGE-AT-0066. The sequence continues at coordinate 57,841 of JAGTJP010000068.1, forward strand.
CGAGCCAGCTCTTTGCCGACAGACATACCAGGGTCGAGAAGATTCGTGCAGGAGCGCAAGGCGTGAGACGGCGACTCTTTAAGAAATTCGATAGAGACTCGACGATACCACTCAAGCCAGTCATCGCGTGTAGTGATGTTGCTTGTGTCCCATGCCTGCTTCAGATGCTGCTGGTTGACTGTTATCTTGGGTAGGTCGGCGCCGTCTCCCAAGTTCAGGTTAGGCTCGTCCGGGATGCTATGTAAGAGGTTAGACAATATCACAACTCCAGCAAATGATAGGCACGTACTCGATCTGACCAAACTCCTGGGGAAGACGCTCGCCTGCGCGCAGCTTGCTGATGAGCTCTTGATACTTCTCGTGTTGAATGCGATGCCGCAAAAGGCACTATCCGAATTCTGTTCAGAATGCATCGTGTCTCTACCTTACTTGTCCGCACCTTGTCTATCATTGACACAAAAATCGTGAACTCCGAGCCAAGCTGGAACACCAATGCGCAAAGCGTATCCATGATTGCCGCTCGTAGATCCGCATTATTGATGGCAAGCGTCCGCACCAATGGATGCACGATGCGCGAGACGTGGTCCGAAAAGTTGAGCCGGCGCGACAGTCCGTCGATGGTCTGCACTGCCGTCTTTCTGAGGGTAATACTCGCACCAGGCCCCTCGCAGGCCTTGACCATCACCGGAATGACCAGATGTAGGTACTCCTCGATGTTGTTGCCGAAGCTGACGAAAGCGCGGAGCGCGTGGATCTGCGCGACTACTCGCTTCTCATTCAGCTCGCCGTCAAAGACTCGGAGGATCGAGGGCAGTGCGGTAGGCAGGAAGGGGCGGAACTCGGAGTCCAGCGCATTGCCGAGAGCCTCAATCAGCGCGACAATGGCAACATGGAGAGTCGGAGATGGCCAGAGCTCTTCGATAAGGACGAAAATGTCGGTAACGTGCGACCTGATGTGCTGCTTGACGAGGCCGACGAGGATCGAAAGCTGCTGCAAGTACGTCTCTTGGAATCGCGACGTGCTGCTTCGTATAACAGCCATAAATGCGGGTAACACCTGTGTAGTGTCACTATTTGAAGAAGCACGCAACACAGAAAAACCACACCTTGTCGAGATATGTTGCACCCTTCATGCCGTAGGTTTTGAAGATAGTCATGAGCGCTTCAATGGCGGCATAGCACGAAGCTGCCATCGATGGATCTTGCAGCACGCGCAACAACGCACTAATTACTACACCCTGGTAATACTCCTCGTTCGCAGAGCCGCCGAGAGGTACGAGCGCTTGAACTGGATTCGTGTGAATCGTATTTGAGTCGAGCGGGTTCTCTTCGATCGTGCCGCTCTGCGCATGAGTGAGCTGAAAATTCTAGCAGCGGGCCACAAAGGAAGGAAATCGAACCTGACGACGGTAAGGATCTATAGCTCCAAGGATACCAAGCACTTTCGTGACCTCTCGCTTGGCCTCCGGCGACTGCTCCTGCGACAGAATCTTGACTAGGGCAGGTAGCAGCTCTGGGTAGTCAACCAAAGGTTCGATCACATAACTGGTGCTTGAGCAGATCTGGCCCAGTGCTCGCAAAGCCGCATCTCGCTTGTCGTGCGCCGCGGCGTCCTTCAAACAGGCGATGATGATAGCCATTAGTTCGTGGACGTGCGGCAGATAGTCCTCGCCGCCGACAGTCGCCAGCTCGCCCAAACACATGATCGCGTTGGCCGCCACCGCCGGGTTCGGGTCGCTCGCTTTGGGCAGCAGAACCCTCAGCATCGACAACGCATAACTATGGATCAACGGGCGCGTCGCGCTGGCGAGAGTCGTCAACAGCCGTGCCGCGTCCTCCTTGCCGCGCTGCACAGGCGAGTACTGCAGCTCTGTCATTAGCTGGCTTAACGCCTTGCGCAGGCTCGGCATAACATGCGCGGGATTGTGTGCAGCCAGCCGACCGACAAGGCCGATCGCTGCAATGCGGTTGTCGAATATCTCGTCATTGACGGCGATAAAGATGCCGCGAACATGCTCGGCCTGCGCCAGGTGCCGGTCGAATCGTTCGTCAAGGTTGGAGAGCACCGTATTGCGGATGGCGGGATCGGGATCAGCTACACCAACCATAAGCAGCTTTTCGAGCACAGTGTCGATGGCTTCCGCGGACGTGCGTGTGCGGCTGTAGGATCCTGGCTGTTCGCGCAGGAAGACCTGGCAACAGCTGAGCGCAGCGGCGTGCCGTACATCCGAATTGTCGTCGTCCAGAAAGGGCACAGCAGCAACGCGAACGAAGTCGTCCAGTGTATGGCCAGTGAAATCGAACGAGCCGAGTATCTCCAGTGCAAGGGCAATTTGCGTAGGCTCGCGTGACGCAGCGCTGGCCGGCCCTATAGCCGCTGAAGGCTCCTGTCTTCCGATGCTTGTGCTGACCTTGAAGGTCGAGCCAGTCAGAATGGCTGAGAGAAGGTCGAGCAGCCGCTCCTGCACTGTGCGAAGCAGCGGATCAATATGTCGTGCAACAGCAACGAGCGCCTGGTGTAATGGCTCGCTGAGTCCACACGCAAACATGAGGTCCATCTGGTCGTGGAGGAATCGCGTCAGGTTCGGGCCAACGGCAGTGGCGAGCATGCCGATGCACTGGAACAAGGGCTCTTCGCGCTGACCGTGTGCAATCTTCTTGCCGTGACCATGCGCCAGCAGTCCCTCTTTAACCGCCTTCATGATTGGATCGAGGAAGCTCTTTAATTCGCTGCGGACAGGCTTTGCAAGATGTCCAATGGCCACAAATGCAAATGCGCGCTCCGACGTCGCACTACCGCTACTTGCTGTGCTCGGCCGACCGAGTTGGCTCAGGAGGTAGTTCATGCTGATGTGAAGATAACTCTCGCAGAATGTCGGCGTGTCGTAGGTCGCCAGGGTCGGGATTAGCATGACGACGGATTGCTTTATAAGAGGCTCCTTGTTGTTCCGCAAGTTCAAGATATAATTGCACGCCTCCACGTAGTACTCCTTCATGAACTTGAAGACCGTTAGCCACGGGTGGGGGTGAGAAGCAAAGGACGCACCGTGCCAGCATGTAAGAACAATGCACGATACTCGAGAAGAGCTCCATGAATACTCTCAACAGGATGCTTGAGCTCCTTCTCGAGAATGGCCTTAGCATCATTGAGAACCTGAGTAACGAGAGGACCCTTGTATTGTCGATCTCTTTGGTTGAGAATGTCGAGGCATGCACCAAGCAGCTCTGCAGCCGACTCACGCACATATGACTGCTCATCGTGAGCACGAGCAGGTTATTAAAGGCAATGCTCACCCTTGCATCCCGAAAGCACGGATATAACCTTGACAACACGTCGGGGATGTGCTTGTAGAACGGAACAGGGAGTGTTCGAGCCAGCTCCCGAAGTACCAAGACGCCTCCATATCGACCAGGATCTTTTTCTGGGGCGGTAAGGAACTCGAGCGCGCGGGGCAGCTCTTTGTCGAGGAATGCTTCGCCCAGCGATGTACCACCACTCTTGACAACCTTGCCTGCAGTGCGCGAGGCAGCGATCATGAGCGAGTTATCAGTGTTGGGAATGAGTAGCAGGCAGTAGTTCCAGAAGCGGTACAGGATGCGGCCGAGCTCAACGATCTCTTCGCCTTCGAGGTACTCGCTGAGCACGTCGATCGCGAGCAGCGCGCCGAGTGCGTCCGGCGCCAGCTTGTCCTTAACGAGCTCGAACAGTTTCCGGATAATGTGCTCCTCCCAGAGCTTCAGCGCTGTCTCGGCTGATATCTCGGGCATGACTGTCGCGACCTGCGCGCGCGTGCATTATGAGTAGCTAGCAGATTGCGTGAGTTATTGGATGCGCACATAGACCTGCATCTCGCGCGCCCCCACAGCGCGTGTTTCAGGCAGCTTGCTCTTTAAATCCTCCCATATCTTAGGGGGAAGCTCGTTCGCCATATTGGGCGGCCGACGAGCGCGGCGGTGGTGAATCCAAGGCCAAACCTGGATGGTCGGACTTCAATCCGCGTTGAGACCCTCTTCTTTTCCTCTCCTCTTCCCGTCCTTCCGCGCCATTTACATTTGGCGTTGCACACGGTTTGGAGGCAGCATCGTGTACGAGACCAGCATGCATGTGGGCGGCGCCAGCGCTGGCTCACTAGCCCAGCCGTCCACCAGTACGAAGACTCTGGAGAGGGGTGATCGTTACAAGACCATTGTAATCTCATCTCTAATCCAAATGAACATCGGCCATGTATATTGTACAAGTAAGATGACCTGCTACATAGATATCAGGCAATGAGATAATAAGCCTGCCACGCATGTCTCCATTTCCCACTAATCCTCGCCTCCCTGGTTGCATCGTGCAGCACGTCTTCCGCCGACTCCTCGTGCTCGTCTACGTGCAAATCAATGCTGGCAAGGTCAACAATTGGCCGCCTCCATCTCAGCTTCCACGCAACGTAGAATAGCAGCATGATCGGCAACTCGATGTAGAAGCTCACGAAGGATAGCGGCGAAAAGACAGGGACGATAGACGACCAGCCCTGAACTATAGGAACGTTAGTTTCCACGACATCACGGAGGGCAGTAAACACAGACTAATGATGAGCGACGACACGCTAAACACGACGAACGGCGGGCCCCAGCCCCACGTCCAACGCGCGCCTTGAAACTTGAGTTCGTCCAGCGACCGGCCCTGGAGCGTCCACGCGTGACGGAAGCGCCAGCTCGCGAGCCCGATGCTGAGCCACGCGATCTGGTTCGAAACACCGACGATGTTCTGCAGCCACGCCCAGATCTCGCCGGCGCCGACGTAGCTCGTGCCGAGGCACAGCACACTGATGCTGCTCGTGGCGAGTAACGCGCTGAGTGGGACGCCGTTGGACGTCGTCGTGCGGAAGATCGCGGGTGCTTGGCGGGCGACACTCAGCGAGTATAGGACGCGGGTGCCGGCGAAGAGCGCGTGGTTTCCTGCGCTGAGGACCGAGGAAAGGATAACGGCGTTCATTGTGCTGGCTGCACCACGCGAGCCAGCTCGTTGGAAGACTAGCGTGAACGGGGATGTCGTGATGCTCTTGTCCGAGAGATGTGGATAATCCCATGGAACTGCTCGCAAGTCAGATGAGTTCAATGGCGACGAGAAATGACTCGCCATTCAAGCCGATGATGAAAATGCTAACAACGTAGAATAACATTATGCTGGAAGGGTGTCAGTGGATGATATGGGCGAAACATAGAGACGTGCCGAAAGAATACCATCTTGACGACTCTTGGCAGAGCTTTGGAGGGGTTGGAGGTCTCGCCAGCTGTAATACCGAGCGACTCGGTACCGCCATCTGAAACAAGTTATGATAAGGTCACAGGGACGTGTTGCACAAGACGTACATGCGAAGCTTGCCGTGACGAACACTGTGGCGAAGCCAGTGAACCCACCAACGAACGGGGCACCAGGAATTCGCCAGTTCTCAAAGCCAATGAAGTGATGGTCGGCATTGACGCCCACATTGACGAGGGTACCGACCAGGATGAAGACGACGATTGTGACGATCTTGAGACTCGACAGCCAATACTCTGGAGCAGCATGTATAAGAGCTGCAGCATCATTTCTGTTGAGTGCTTACCGAGTTCACCATAAGCACCAACGCGAAAACCGTTGACGGTGACGAGGAAGATGAAGAACACCAGCGGGACAACCCAAGGGTGCCAGTCCGTCCAGTATCGAACCACTAATTGAGCAGCTGTCAGGTCAGATGCCACAGACACAGCGTCATTGAACCCTGCATTGAGGGCATTTAGAGGATTGGTACATCACAGCAGCAGTATATGTCACTCACAGTAGTTCCAGGAGAGCGCAAAGCCATAAGAGTCGTCCACGAAGCGGGTAGCGTAGGCGTTGAAGCTGCCAGCAACAGGGTACTGTGTCGCAATTTCCCCAAGGAGTAGCAGAGTAATGTAGACGATTCCTGCAGCGCATTTAATAAGGACTATATTTTCAGGGGGGAAAGCGAGTACATACCGCCAACCAGACTATAACAGATGAGAATGCTTGCAGGGCCGCCGGTCGCGAGGGATCTCCCCGTCCCAAGAAACAAACCTGTCCCAATAGTCCCAGCTGAACCCAAATATGAGCTCACGGTATAGAACCAGTCATCGTGACATACCAATGGCAATCATAGACACTTGTCTTCCGCTTAGTTCTCGACGTAGCGCAGCCTGCCTTGTTCTGCTGACCGACTTAGGGCCTAACAGCGCTGTACGCTCGTCCTGCTGGACAGGCTCCTCATCATCACCCCTCGTCATGACGCTGGCAGGTGCGAGGGATAGGAGGTATGGGGAGAGGATAAGTTGTTGCTCATCCGGGCGGAGCTGACGCGATATGAACGCGATCGGCGGCAAGCATGACCAAGTTCCGCATCGCGTCCCACCGTGCCGTGCCGCGCTGTTGCCTCGACTGCACGCGTCGCACTTGAACTCTAAACACCATTCTAGTCTCCTCTGCCGGGACCCGCACTCAGTGTAGGTCACCATTGGCACTGCGCCTCGTGTAATTTGCGTCAAACTTGTATATAGAACGATGGGGTGATGATGTGGTAAGAGACAGAGAGAAGCAGGAGCGCCGATTTGCAGTCTTCTTTGATGTCTGTGACGCCCATCTCACTCGGTCCGTGGGCCGTTCCAGCTAGCAGATGTGTACAGCAGGGTATGCATTATGCGTGACCAACGAGGGGGTGCACGTCCTGTGAAGCGAGCGTAATGAAGCGAAAGTGATTGGTGATGTACAGTGAGTCCCAGCGTTACAAAAATGTGGTTTGACTGCTCCTGAAGTTCAGAACGATGACAAAAATGGGCAAGACATTAACGTTGCGATGGCGGGTCAGGAGCCAGGCTGGAAGTGTACTCCGTGAGTATCGTGTGAGGATGATGCTGATGAGCTTGCAAGAACGATGAGAGTCTGAGCGAGGCAGCAGGGGGGGGGGCAACAGAAACCAAACCCGAAGTGTGTTTTAGAATTGCGACTACGCGCGTGGACGTCCTCTCCCAGGCTGCGAGATCAGCCGGCCAGGACGAGCATATGTAGTTCTCGGTTTGGCGACATTCCAATCGAGCTGTGGCGGAAGGGCAAAAGGGGCGTGCAAGGTTGCAGATGCATCGGAAACGCTTGCATCTCGCGTGCCTCGAGCTTCCTCATCTCCAGACCCTTCAATGTCCAACACCTCGGATGTGGACCGCACTTCCGACGCTTCGTCACCGGACTTCTCAATATCGCGGCCGGTAGATTGGCGGAGCGAACCTGTCGCAGCAGGGTGTGTGTGGTGGCAACAGGCGGTAAACACCCCTTGTCGCTGCGTTCTTCGGGTTCACACGCGGCCTCGCGGATCGTCGATACGCGTGGCGGCTCGCTCAACCGCTGTGTCGCACGTGGAACTACAACCTTTTTCTTGCGTGGGGGCGGTGGTAAGGAGTATTCCACAGCAAAGTTGTGCGCGAGCGGCGAGGGCGGCGCGACGACCGGCGGACCCGTCACTGGGCTGACTACAACTGGACGTAGGGGCTGCTGCTGGAAGATGCTGCTGACATGCGATGCGCGTTTGGTTCGTTCGACGGTAGGTTCAGGTCGCGTGACTGGGACGTGGCTGAAGAACGAGTCTGCGCGGCTCATGCTGGTGAACGTCTCACCCCTCGATGGGTTCGAAGAGTAGAGCAAAGGCTGTCCCGACAGACTCCCCATGCTGCTGATTTGTTTCTGGGGGTTTGGCACGCGAGCCTTGAGGACATGAAGAAGGACGAGGCCAATCGCGACTGCGCTAACAGCGAGTGCGCCAAGTGCAATACCGATGATCACAGGCATGCCCAGTGAAGGTTTCATTTCGCTCTCATTCGCACGGGCAGACAGGTGGCGTTCCACCTCAGTATAGATGAACTACCAGATCCAAATGTCAGTGTGATGATGCAACCATCGTTCCCGTGCATGATCGCGTACCATTAGACTTGAGGTAGAGCGATTATGCGAGTGAGACGCGCCAGCGGATGAGGATGAGGAGACGGAAAGCAAAGGAAAAGAAGCCAAGGCAAACGGAGACCAGCTCAAAAAGCTTTGGCTGGGGGGACAAGGTAATCACAATTCGCCCACGTAGCCAGCGCGGCCACATTCATATATGCAGAAGCAGGTCCCGCCGCCGAGGCAACTCCCGCGCGCGCGGCTCAGGGTCCTGCATGATACCCATCAGCGCAAGGCGTCGGGTTAACATTCGAAAGGTGCTTCGTTTGTTCGCTGCACCCCGGCGTAACCGTGGTACGCGAGTTGTCCGTCCTTCTCAACTTCCGCATGTAGAGGAGCGGGATGACCCGAGCGTTGGGGGAAACATCAAATTCAGGGGTTTGGCAAAAGTAAGCGTGCCAATGGAAGCGTTGCGGGAGTGCATCGAACGCAGGCGATGTCGGTGAAACGTGATCCTCCACGGCTACAACTGCTCCCTGGTGAAAAACATGTCAAGATTGTCTGCAACCTCGAGGCCGCTGCAGTCAAAAAATTATAATGGCGGAGCAATGCAGCGCGTTATGTTGAATTGAGCATATGCCAGGCAGGCTGGATCCACGCTCGCGTTCAGGCGTCATCTTTGTTGAGCTGGCACATCCATTCGGTGAACGCAACGACCAGAGATGCGCCACTATTCGGTTCTGGAGGGATCATGATGGCATGCAGACAAGCAATACGCGACAACAACGAAGAGTGGGATGATTCGCCACAGAACCTTCATTTCGACAGCACGACAGCCTGACTGGTTTCGAATTAAGGGAGTACGATAAATGGTAGTTTAAACATACACGCTGAAGCGAGGCAACTAACCGAAGGGTTGTTCACGGGCCGTACGAGTTAGGTGGACGGACGTGCAAGATGACGCGCGGTAGCTTTTTGACTGTCGGGGATGTAGCGATCAACTCCCCGTCGCTGGGGTCCGTCAGGGGAGACTCGGGCGCAGTGGTATCTGAGGAGACACCTTGTCGTATATGGGGAACAGTGAGGGTTTTGAACAACTGCTTCGCTGATTTCGATTGAGAATGTTCCGGAGTTGGCCCTGTGGTACCCGCGGATCTGAGCATGCGGGACGGTGTTGGCGCTTGACTCGTAGGAAGCGGTGCGGGAGGTTTGACATCAATTAGCGAGAAGATGGCGGTCGTACGTTCCAACCAGGCCTCGGGTTTCGTTGTGCCAATGCTCTTCCGTCCCTTCTTGACCATAACCTTTTCCATCTAGAAGACAAGTTCGCATCAATAATAACGGACCCAAAAGCAGCCGGATCTCACCTTGACCAGATTGTCTAGGTTCCACCACTCGTGCTCGTTGGGAAGTGACTGTTGCGATGCTAGTCCGACGACATGCGCAAGTGCTCCAGATGCGAGGGCCCTGTCTGAATATCCGCCCTCAAGAACACTGATCAGCTTCCCCGCTGCATATTTGTCTGCAAATGTTGCTGCATCTCGCGCGAAGCGACTGTAGAACTCGACGGGAACGTGTCGACCATGCCTGGACATGGACGCATACTCGTGTTCACATGCGTCAAAGCCACAGCTGACAAAACAGTTGGTTACTATCTATATATTTCGCTGAGATGAAGAATGATGCTCACCTGATAAACACTAGGGTGCTTTCCGGTGAAGCCTTGGTAGCTTGACAAAACTGCTCTGCTTGACCAAGAAGTCTCGAGTATGGTCCGTTATACAGCTTCCAGAAGTTCTCAAGCGATTCATACTGATCGAGGTGAATGTTCTCAATGTGTTGTCCATGCGGCCCAGCAATCTTGACACTGGCAGCTGCGACGAGCGATGCTTTCCCGTCCTGCAATACATAAGGGATCCGGCAATCTCTTATCGGATGGTGCTGACCTCGCATGGATACGAGAGAATGTCGTGGATAGAGCCGTAGTAGAACTGCAGTGGTGCTTCATTCACTGTTGGCAGGCCGGCTTCCTCTTGTGCCATAGTCTCAAGCTGCTGACGATATGCATCTTCGTTGATGCGCCACGCGATCGCCTGAGTGCCGTTTCCTTTGTGAAGCATGGTTACGAAGTGAACGACGACAGTGTCTGCACTATCACTCACCGTGGTGCAAGTCAATGTCCAAAACAATCACATGGGAAACTTTGTATTCCAGATGAGCGTGAGCGGCGCCAATTGCGACGTTGTTGACCCAACAGAATCCGCTGGGAGTTGCCTCATCCGCATGATGTCCAGGAGGTCTGATCGCGACAAATGCCTTCCGATTCGAACTGGTGAGAACGCGATCGACAGCCTCGCAGACAGTGCCGACCGCAGATGAAATGGCTTCAAGCGACTGTGGACACACTGTGATTCAAAGTCAATCAAATATCCGCGAGTCGACTATGACACATAAGTAAATGAAACTTACAATAGAGGTCTCCTTGGTTGAGGTGTGATGGGACCTCGCTTTCTTTGTTTCTCAGCTTCTCATCACAGTTTTTCACTGCATCGCGCAGCTTGAATAACGGATTCTCCGCTGGATCCTCGTCGCCGTGGATGAAGTCGACAGCTTTATGTGTGCAGAGGTCCACCAGGGCGTTGCTTCGAACGAGTTCTACCACGCTGTTTGTTGGACCAGCTATAGGTTTGGTAGTGCAGATGCCACCGTCGAAACGCCCGAAGTAGGCACTCAGCGGGTCTGTCTTGGTCGCTGCGCTGTTTGGCGGAGTGACCAAGCCTTCAGATTCTGCAATCCCAAGTTTCGAGAGTGCATCTGTAAGTACATCTGTTGTGACATCACTTGAAACGGCAGATAATGGGGGCGTCGTTGAGTCTGGTTCAACGCCCCGCGCAGCCTCGACACGCGCCACCGCGGTCGCAACTCCAAGACTGATAGCGCGCAAACGCTCTGGGCGCTCGACGATCGTACTAGTGTCCTTGTTGCGGATGTAGCGGTGCTTTGCGCACCGCTCCTGGATGAAGACGACGGGTTTGGCGGGGTGCAGCGACGTCATGAATGGGAAAGGAGAAAGGTCCAAACTCCGCTTCAGAATCCGTCGTCGAAATTTCACATCCCAGTTCTCTAGAATACATTTCGTATACAATCCTGGGTCATATCACCAGGTTGATTTGTTGATTTCATATCATAATCACGCCTTGAGATCCTCGTGATGAACGGAGCCCTTCTCGATGTCAGTCTCAGCGTTGCCGTGGCGGACCTGGCCGGCACGAAGCTCGTTTTCGCGGGAATGCGCGTCCGGAACGTATCCTGAGCTGGTTGGAATAAAGATGGGCGTTCTCTCAAAGTATTCGTCGATCTCCTCGAGTGGGATTCCACGGGTCTCGGGCATGAACGCCCAGAACTGTACGGGAAGTGAGCAACTACACGATATTCAGGCAGATGAACTTACGAAAATGGCGTTCGAAAATCCGCAGATAGCAAAGACGAGGTAGTAGCGCCATCCTACGTTGGCTACGCTAATTTAGATTACACAAGCGCAGAGTATGGTGAGACGCACCAAATGCGATGGGGGTAACTTGTGCGATCATGACTAAAAGCTATGAGTTTTAAAATCACTGATAGTGAATCGAACTTACAGTTCGAAATCCATGCAGCAGAGCTAGTTATGGCGGTGGCCTTTGCGCGAGTCGCAGAGTTGAACATCTCTGTGGCGAAAGTCAGCTGGGTCAATAGTACGAACCTCGCACCGGGCACGAACCGACGGGGATGGCCCAAGATAGCGGCCCGATAGCTGCGCTGAACGCCAGATTGAATAGCCAGGTCATGCTCACGAATGCCCGCGACGCATGATGATTGTTCGTGTCCGCGGGGAACTCTGCAATGATGGCCGTGCCAATGACAAAGGTCAAACCAGACAATGCATTTGCGGAAATGAGAGGCCAGCGGCGACCGAGTTTGTCAATGAAGAGCACACAGAGCGCCTCTCCAATGAGCGCAATGACCGAATTGCCGCTCTGGAGCCCAAGGGTAGTCGATGCATCAATGCCGATACTGTGCGTATGCAAGTTAGCTAGATCGTTTTAAATCTACCACGACGGGCTCACCTAGCAAAGATCTGCGGACTGTAGTACTGTATGCAGCTGACGCCCGTCATTTGAACGGAGAACTGTAAAGCGATTCCGAGTAATAAACGCCGACGGTTGCTGGCCGAGCCGAAAAGCTGACTCCAGCTGCCGGCGGAGCGTTCAAGACGAAGCTGAGCAATAATCTCGGTATACTCTGCTTGCACGAACTTTTGAGGCAACTGTATGAGCGAGGAGTGGTCCGACTTTGAAGGTTATGCGTACCGTATCATTCTCATCGCCATTGGCATGCAGCCGTGCCAAGGTCGAAAGGCAGCCTTGTTCATCTCCCTTCATTGCGAGATATCGAGGAGATTCGGGAAGTGCGCTAGAATTGTTGTCAGGTTGCGGATAAGCCCCTGAGACGTATGTATAGCCTTACAGGATGAAGAATGCGAGCGGCACCGCGGCTGTGAGCAGTCTTAGTACCGTGCTGTGTCATAAAACGACCGAACCTACGTATCATCTGAATAGCCAGCGGAACCCGCCAGCTCCAAGATGTTGAACCCCCGTTTGATCCATTGAAGCAGCCATAGCCGATAAAACTGGGTCCGAATGAGCAATGCCACGAAACGGAATAGTCGACTTACGAAGCTATGAATGCGCCAATGCCGAGCATAAACTGCTGAAGGGTGGTGAGACGGCCACGGATAGAAGGATGTGCGATTTCCGACTGATATAGAGGAGCAAGCATCGCAAGCATGCCAATTCCCATGCCAGCTAGAGCAAGCTTCAGCAACGACTTTGGTTGAGAGTGGAATCGCTAATACCAAGGAAGCGCCCACCCCACATCCAGCTAAGGCCTTGCGCAGCAGTTTGAATTGTACCACCAATGAGGAAAATGATGCAGCCTGCAATGATGGCTTTGCGACGACCAACGGTATCAGCGAGGGTGCCAACGTAGATGTTGGAGCTGAAGGCCCCGAGAAGCAGCATAGAGACAATGAATCCCTCCTGCGTCGAATTCGGGTGTCCAACTGTCTCTTTGAAGTTCGTACTTGGTAAGACTGAGGCAATGATACCAAGATCATAGCCGAAGGTTACACTGCGAAAGTGTCAGACAACGAAAACGGTCTAGTGTGACGCGTGACATGACCGCGTCAAAATAATCCCGCGCACCTGCCCAGGGCGGCGAAGAGGCCGCACAGCCATGTATACCACTTCGGTGAAAGCGGCATGGTTTACAAACGAGACGCGCGACTGCGAGCTCGAAATGTGCAAGTTCTTCGGGGAAAAGAGAACCGAGCGTCGAATCCCGCCTTCACGCGAGGGTTTATGTAGTGAGATAGTGGTCAGGTGCTTCTTGTCAGGAAGCTTCTTCATATTGAGTGACGTCCGTGCACGGGTTCTTCCCCACGGTCCGTGTAACCCGCTGGTACGGCCGGGAAAACCTTTCACCGAGGAGTCGCCGAGCGAGCAAAAGAGAGCAAGCCACAATGAGATCTCTGCTCGAACCCTTGGACTCGACCATGGCCGCGGCAAGCGCAACTGCGACCATCGACGTCTTTCCCAGCGCTGAGATAGCGCCAGTGTCAAAGTATATCTTCTCTGGATTCCTGGAACACCTTGGGCGTTGCATCTACGGTGGTATCCTCCCTGGCGGGCCGGACACGTTTCCTCACACACCACGCAACCCATGCCCTAGCGATCAGTTTGTGCCGACTCCCAAGGGGCTCCTGACACCCGAAGGGTTCCGTGCGGACGTGCTGCAGGTGCTACGAGATGAGTTGCAAATGCCTCTCGTGCGTTGGCCAGGAGGCAACTACGTGCAATCATATCACTGGGAGGATGGGGTTGGTCCACTTGAACAGCGCAAGCGACGCCCTGATCCTGCCTGGGGTTCCGAGGAGAGTAATCGGTTTGGGACAAACGAGTGAGGAGCCTGTTGCTTTGTCATCGCACCTAGTCAACTGTCCTCCAGGTTCATCCAGTGGTGTCGAGTCGCCAACATCGAGCCGTTCATCATATTAAACATGGGAACAGGCACTTTAGCTGAGGCCCTCCACTGGATCGAGTACTGCAACGGAACCGGAGACACGTGAGCAGAATCAGTTTTCCTGTTCGTGTTTGTAATACGCTGACCAGCCCTTTACCACCAGGTATTATGCAAATCTACGACGCCGGCATACTGGTCATGACGAGCCTCATAACGTCAAGTATTGGGGTCTCGGTAACGAGGTGTACGGTGAATGGCAGGTCGGACAGCAAACCGCTGAGGCCTACGCTGAACAAGCTCGCCAATGGGCCCACGCTATCAAGCTTCTGGACAAAGACGTCATTCTCGCATCTTGCGGCGAGGTCGGCTACAACGAGTGGGACAATGTTGTGTTGACCAAGCTAGCGAACTCTCCGAAAGTGCAGCTGCACAGGTGCGTGAACGTGAATGGGCAGCACCCACTCCAGAGCGCTGATCGCTTGCAGCATTCATTTGTACACCGGTTTCGGGCCAAGAGATCGCACACAGCAAGAACGAGAGTTCGCTCGTAGCGTTTACGGCCCAGAAGCCGCGGAATATGCTATTGAGACCTGCCGCTCGTTGATCAACAAAGCTGTAAGTTGCTCATGACAGACGGGTACAACGACTTATAGGTCGCAGCTACTCACTAGCAAGCTCCCACCACGCCCCTTTCACATCGCCTTCGACGAATTTGGACCTTGGGACGAGACTGTCGGTGCGCGAGAGTCTTTACACCCGCATAAATTCAACTAAGCATTGACACATAGGAACTCCTGAGAACGGCCTTGAGCAGACTTACACCCTCACCGACGCACTGGCTATGGCAAGCTGGATGAATGTCTTTGTTCGCCAGGCCGACGTTGTTTCAATCGCATGCAATGCACAAAGCGTTAACGTCATATCGCCTCTGATGACGAGTCCGACAGCAGTGCTCAAGCAGCCAACTTTCTACCCGCTGTTGCTGTTCTCACAGCACATGCGTGACGGGAAGGCCGTTCGGGTGACCGTCGACTCTCCTGCGTTCACAGGTGAGACCCTACCAACCTGGATCGGCACCTTGAAAGGCTCGCCGAAGGAGCTGGACGTTTCCGCGACCGTTAAGGACTCGTTCTTGCGCATTGCAGTGGTCAATCGCTCCGAAACGCAGGCGCATGCGGCGCGACTGCGGATCGCCTTCCGCAACATCAAAGCAGATTGCGAAGTCGATGTGCATGAGCTCTGGCATGTGGATGTCAAGGCAACGAATGCCTTTGGTGGAAACGAGGAGAACGTTGCCCCGAAAACATGGCGCGCTAAGTGGGACTCCAAGGAGCCGTGGACCTTCCGCGAGCATTCATTCACGTTGCTGGTCATCGAACTGGATGCAGAGTAATATTTTGTTTGCTGGAATGTGTATTAGCGCGATATGATAACGAATGAAATGAGAAATCACCGCTGCATTGTGCCTGGATCTAGTTGCGCATAATTCGTGATCGCAGCAGGCGGCCCCAAGACGACATGCCAGACGCTCTGCCTAGGTTTTGGGTGTCAAAGCTCCAGCAGCTCTGTTTCCGCTTGCTTCGCCGGACAGTGAATGATAGGTAGATGCGGTATCGAAAAGGGCTTGTAGTGCGGATTCTGAGGAGTAACCAGAATCTGGAGGACAAGACGAAATTCCGCCGGACAGTGCCGCTTCCACCTTCCTCGTACTTTGTACGAGTAACAGCAGGCTTTCGCGTTGAATCGTTTCCTTGTGCAAGAGCGTGGGTACTCGAGTAATCCGCAGTGATCGGACTGTAAGTAACATAGTATATTAGTAAAGAGATGCTTTCTTTCATGTTGCTACCAACTTAGGAGCATCAAATATCTGAACATTTTGCTTAACCAGAGCAAGAGTACATCATGTTCCACTGCCAAAAACTATTCAGGTTCTCCTTGAGGTGGTCGGTGAGAAGCTGTCCACCGATGTCAATTCTACGGATAGTCATAGCGTTCAGGAGTGATCATCGATGTCATGCTTTCGCACCTTTGTGCAGCGACGCAAACGACGACACTGTTGATCATGAGGACGACGTGGGTGAAGCTGTCCCGCAGTCAACCAGCAGGATGCATTCTAGTCGCTGCCCGCCGAATATCTGGTCACTGACGGCTGCGGCAGCTGTTGCCCCTTCGCAAGAGTCGGTGATCAACCAACGGCGTTGGGGTGGCCTCACGACTACGACGGTAGTACAAGCTCGTATTCTTCGAGAATGAGCTAATCGTGTGTCTCTTGTATCTTGAGAAGATTGAAGTAGGGCTCTGTTACGATCAGCGGAAGATCTGCTGAGTCTATGTTCTGGAGCGAACCAAGGGTAATAGGCACCGACCAAGTCTTGTTCTGAGAACAGGCAGCCCCACAGAGCCTTCTCAACGTCCCA
This sequence comes from Auriculariales sp. MPI-PUGE-AT-0066, assembly GCA_020744175.1. NCBI lineage: Eukaryota > Fungi > Basidiomycota > Agaricomycetes > Auriculariales > Auriculariales sp. MPI-PUGE-AT-0066. The sequence continues at coordinate 74,230 of JAGTJP010000068.1, forward strand.
GTTCGTCAAAAACTCCTGACTGGGTGGCATTCAGTCTTGTTGCGGTTGGGTCCTGGCATGACGCACCCCTCTGAACGCAAGATGATACCTGACCAACTGTGTTAGCGCGCACTGTTCTGGTGCGCGAGGGCCGCAAATGACTTAGACCGTTGTCCGGTGTGGAGCTGAGCCCAGCCTTCAGGGAATCCAAGACGAAGAACCGGCATAGTGTGCGGTGTGCCTGCGGCCGGCGGCGAAGAGGCGGAGGTTGTCAAAGGTTAAGAATCGTACGCGCATCCAAACCCCGCTATTACCGCCCTCCCTCTCTCCTTTCTGGTTCCCCGCTGCCTCTTCCTCGTAACCATGATGTATCATTGCATTCGTGTGGCTCGAATGCTGCAGACCGGTTTCACCGACCAACAGTCGCCGTTTCCCTCAGACCGCCCAACGCCTACTCCCACAGTCGGTGCTGCTACGGCGACGTCTCACGAAGTTCAATCGGGCACTACTCACTTATCGTGGCTTCCTCTAAATGACAGCCTTTTTGCTCTTTCCTCCGTAATTCCTGGCTAGAGGCGTCAACCATTCTGAACTTAGTACAGCAACTCGCGCCACATCCCCCAAGACATCAGCCCCACCTTCAAGCGCGGTGGCATACGTCAAATCATATATCTCACTACCACCGCCGTCACTTTCTGCTTCGTGGGACGCTGTATTCTGAAGATAGCGGCCGGGTGAGACGACGGCGAGCACCGTGCACACGATGATTCTCGGGTGCACATATTCGCTCCAGCGGGCTCGCGTCAGTTACACATCTGCTGTGGGTACATGATTCATCACTGGGATCTGACCTAAATGTTGTTAATGTGGGTATGAGTAACCTTGAACCTCACCTTTACCCAGGATCATCCGGGCATCAAGCTATCGGCCATCATGAGCTCGGTCTCTCGACTCGGGAACCGCTCGGTGCATCGACCCGTCGATGTCTTCCACACACACCTCGCGCTACTGTTGGTGTTGGCGTGCTGCTGGTCTTCTCCAACCCCGCGATCTGTTTCAGGCGCATGCAATCTCGTTGCGTGCGGACCTCTGTCGGCAGACAGCGATCGTGAATCTTGTCGGTCTGGGACGTCTCTGCCACGGCAGAGCTGCTAACGCTACCGGCGGACCGCCCACGAATGATGGACCAGCGTCTGATGCCGCACACTCCTTTTCTGCCCTAATCTTTGCCCGCCTATCGGCGGACCAGCTTTGCTTTCAATTTGTCACGTTCTGATATCACTGGATTGACCGACTTGCTCAACTGCGTGGCTCTCCGGGAGCTTGAGCTGGCAATGACAGTTCAAATACTGCAAACGTTCTCCCGGCTTGCTCCTTTGTTGCCAGCTTTTGTCTCTCATCCGTTTGCAGGAGCTTGCGATGACGCAAACAAAATCGATTAGTTTTGTTAATTCAGATCGACTTGCGGGGACCGGCATGCCTGATGTAATCGCCAATCTGGCGAAGTGGGTCTCGCCTCTGCGTGTAGAACAGTGGGCTTTGTGGCTTCTGCAGATCGGATGTGCCTGGAGGAAGGCGACCTGGTCCTTCGCTGCTCTGGTCGCGCTTTCGGGGAAACCGGCGCTTATGTTTGCTGCACCACCCGTTTGTTCCGTCATCGCTGATCGCCTCAGGCCGCACTCCGTCCGATGATATGCGCCAATATCCTTCCGCACCAACTCCAAGTCGCCGGCCGTGTGCGCGATATCCCGGCATTTTTGTGCAAAAGTTGCCGGCGCAGCACGTCAACTGTTCAGGGAGCACCCAGCCCTGATGGTGCCTGGCCGAGATCTACATTACTCATTTCAAACGCCGCATGAAACCGTGACACGCCGACGTTGGACAACCGCGCAATTTGCCTCCTTTCGCTCGATTTCCCATCAGTTGCATCTGCTACAGTTCGTCCTCTGCACGGGGTGTGGAGCAACGTCGAGACAACCAGGCCCATCGACTATTTGTTCATTTGCATTTGGCCGCGGGTGGCTCGGCGACTTCGGTCTGAACCCACGAATTATCGGACCGAAGCTGACTTGCTTGGTGCTCCACATCTTTTTTTTTCTCATCAGAACCTCTGCGCGCTGTCATGTACCCGATGCTTCATGTTGTCTGCGGGTCTTTCACATGCATCCGACAGCTATGAACCCGGCACGTCAGACCCTGGCTGCGAGATCGTTTCTCTTTTTGGTTTATGGAGTGAATCGCGGTTCAACAACAGGCGCAGATCACCGCCCCAGCTTTCGACAGGAAGGGCCTTGCATGCATACCGCATCGCCCGTCGCTGAGAGAGCCCTCGCGCTGCAGACGACGACCAAGGCGATGCGCGAGACACACTCAATTTTTCGCGCCCATGCTTTTTTGAACCGCTATTCGGGAGCGCCACCTGCACTGACCATCAATCCCAGGTGCGCCGGGTTCGTCTGGCGCCGGCTCATCTCCTGAAATAGGCTAGTGCGTTGAGGTAAGAACCTTCCAAGCGTTCTGGGTGGCAACACATCGTCATGCATCTGCCATAAGGAGCCGTAAAGGTGATGCATTCGCGCGACAATCTTGTTCAAGACGGGCTTCTCAACGTTGTCTGCCCTTGGAGTCGGCGGATATGCACCATCCCGCGATCCTGCTCCGAAATTGTACTCGGGGACGTTCCACCCTACTACATACAAACTGCACAAGGAGGAAACGGTGCTCGTGTGCTACACTGGTCGATTCTGATATTTCTACTTGCTGTGTTCACACGTTAACGTTGTTTTCAACTTTTAGAACTGCAATTCAGGCACTTTTTGAGGCTGTATGTTAAGCGGCGCTGCGTACTTGGGCGGTTCACGTCAGAGTGTTGAACGGTCCTTTTGTGCACAGCTTTACAGTGCCGACTGAGCCTCATCTTGCCTACGATCGTAGCCCGAAGTTTGCCTGAGGTTTGATGGCTATTCTCTCAGTGCGATGCTGGTGGTGTTGGCCTTCAGGGTTTCAATCAGCTGAGAGCTCGGGGATGGGGTATGAGTGCAGCCAAAACATAGCCCAACTGCTGCCAGAAATCGTGCTCGCATTCCAACGGATTCACTTGCAGCCGTCATGCTCAAGCTATGAAATCTGCTTGTCGACAGTGCTGGCTGAATGCAGCGATGCTTCTGGTTCTAGTTCTGGTTCAAAGTCGCCCGAATCACCCGGCTATGTGGAACCACCCCGCCCCCCCCCCCCGCGCGAGACCCGAGTCAAAGCAATCTAGCCTCATTGTGAACACGGAGCGCGCTGAACTTTGCAATCCCTCATTGACTATGCGTCGTCGGATCTACCGGGTCACGGAAGTCTCAGTGGTGGACCACCGTTACGGTTGTTCTGGCTCGGAGCGGAGCATGAGGTTAATCTCAGATTCGGTTGACCAGACTTGTTCATTATTACTCCTTATCGAGGGCCAGCTGAGAGTAATTCAGTCGCAAGTTGTTGTGGGACGTAAGTCAAAGGCAATCAACTCGGGTAGAGTTCATCTTCAGTTTGTGTCGCCACGAGATTTTTTGAGGGGGCTGCGACGCGTGTCCTGGTCTCATCACGCAATATCCCAAATCCTCGTGCCGCGAGGCGACCGAATCTTGAAGTCAAAATTTTTCAGACGGCGACGACTTTGTCTCAGCCAGTCGAGATTCATGCCCTCTTCGAGAGTTGCCATTGAGTCGTTCTGGGGCTCCTGCGAGCTCCTAATTTTGCGTGAAAGGTTCTGGGTCGCGCCTCAGGCGCAGCGGAAGACGAGAGTCGTCGGCACTTCCGGATACGACGCACTCTACCCTGCACAAAACCCTGTCTTCGGCGGCCAAACTCAATGAAGCCAGTTAGGTGTGCGTTTTCTCGCGTCTTTTCACATCTTATTTCGGGTTCTTGCGGGAAGCGGCGTACGAGACTCTTGTTCGATGCAGTGCCAGTCCAAGCAAAAGCCCCACAGAAGCTTCTAGTGTGGAACTCGCTGGTGGCGTGATCGGGATGTCAAGGCGCCAGCTCCCCGCGAAGCTCTGGCAGACCCTGCAAATGACAAGGCCGTACTGGCGTGAATGTGGACGCGATCACATCGCAATTGACTAGTCCCCGCAGGTTCTAATTCAGGATAGTTGACAGTCGGCAGTCTACCGCTCACGGCGAAGTCAAAGGCGCCTGTTATCTTCGCCGTCGGGCAACGAACGATCCGTTCATCGTTGATGCGAATAGAAGTATGTTTCTCGCGCGCGCACTATGATCAAACGATGTTTTTTTGCGAGTCTGCGAAGCCAAGTACTATTTCTCCAGGCGCGGCCAACGCCTCCCGAACAGACAAAAAGACACGAAGACGACGATAGCCCAAGGAAGCCAGAGACCAAAGCTGGGAACCCCAACCCGACCAATGAATGGTGCGCTGCGACACAGCGATGCGATGAAAGTGTAGAGATGAGCGAAGGGAAGTGTGTCGCAGGCTTGGGTTGAAGGGTGAAGCTGGGGTCGAGCTGGGCATGAAGGCATGAGGCAGCGTACACAAGTAAAAGGGAGAAAGGCTATAGACAAACAACGAGAGGCAAGGGCCGCGCAAGCAGTGCTCACAGCTATGGATACAGAGTACAGAGTTTTGGGGGTGGGACATGATCATGCACAGAGTGAGTCGGACGAGACCAGCAAATTGTCGTCGCACCGGGCGACTTCTAGGGTAAGGAGCAGGGAAGTCCGTGATGAAAAGCGTGAGACAGCGTCCATCCGCCAGCCGAGCCAACCAGGAACGATGAAGCAGTCAGAGTCACGAGGCAGTAGCGAGTGTCCGCAGTATGGGAACAATAAGGTAGACCTGGAGAGAGAGGGCCTCGGCGCGGGATTGGATTCATTACAGTGACGAGGGGCAAGAATGTAGTAGTACCAGCAGGGGAGAGCAAGAGAGCGAGTTATAACCACAAAGGTTGATGAGAGTCAATGTAGCATAGGTTTTCAGGCATGCTGGTCATGTAAGTGCATGGAGGTACGATGCGATGCGAATGTCCAAGAAAGGCAGGAGTGAGAGTGTTCAGAACGAGACGCCGGCGCGTACTGCGAAGTGGGGAAAGTCGAACGATGAAGGCGGTCCCATCGACGACGGCGGAGTGATATCGTAGTCAAACGGCACGCTACTGGCTGTTGGTGGATAGAAAGGTACCGGCCCGTGACTCTGGTGTTGACCGACGTACATGCCAACCAGGGAGTCGACAGCCTCACGCTCGAGGCAGTCGGGGACTGGAATCGTGAGGTTCGGAAGGGGACCACCCGAGTTGCTGCTCCCGTGCGAATACCTGCCAGACGAGCTGCGGCTGGTGTCGCTCGCGTGACTGAGAGCAGGGCTGGCGATGAGCGGACGTGGCGTATGGCTCGAGGGCAGAATCGGGCTGGCAGAGTTGCCAGCAACCGAGCTCGACCCAGCGCCATCCCAAGGGGGGTGCGCCATGTGACCCGTCGAGCTGAGCGGCGGAGTGATCATTCCGTTGTCGCAGCACCCAGCCGCGTATGATGAGCCAGGGTGGTGGCCGTGGTAGGATGCCGGCGCGGACGACGGCTGAGGCGGAGGGCGGAGGCTGAAGCTAGAGGGTACCGTCGGAGAGAGGGAGTCGTGGAAGTTGATGGGCACCTGAACACTCAATGGACCACGGCTGTGGTGGCCGTGGCTCGAGTGTGGAGAGGCAGGGGGAGGCTGGCGGATGTTCGGGAGGGACGGAAGCAGAGGCATGCCACGTGCTGGGTGAGCGGTCGATTGACTAGCGAGGAAGTCAGTTTTCTTCACACGTCAACAGCGACGGCCAAACTTACGCGATCAGGTCTTGAAGGCGTGAGATCTGAGCTAGTAGCGCGCAGCGAGCGTGGGGCGTCACCGGCGAGATGGGCGAAGACTCGCTGTGACGGATGCCACTGAGGACGTTGATAGCCGAGCGAAGGTACGAGTCGAGCTCGGAAAGACTCTGGTACGCCGCCGGGTGGGTGAGACACTCGCAATTGAAGCCGCGAGAAGAGTCTCCGTTATACCCGTCCGACGGCATACGGAACGAGTCTGGGAGCGTATACGCGGGCGAGTTGAAGCCCGGCTCGACTTTAATGCCACTCGGGCCAGCTGAACCTTCGAGCCCGTCGTAGTCGTCATCGTCCTCATCGCTTGTTCGCCGGCGCTTCGCATTGTGCGAGCGGGTGTGGAAGGACAGGTCGCCGCCAGGACCATGCGCTTGGGCCCACTTCGGGTGCGGCTTGTTCTTGAGCTCGCGAATGACACCTTCCAGCTCGGCAATGCGCTTGCGCAGCTTGCTGGTCTCGTCAATGTTGGGGTCGTCAGCGGTGCTGGGATCGTCAACTTCGTAAACGCACAGGCCAGTCTGGTTGCAATTGCAAGTTAGCGGACGTTCAAAACGCGTCTCAACTCTAAAACAACACTCACCAGGCCGAGCTGTGTGCAGCGTCCACATGGGCGCTTACGATCACACTTGCGCTTGGTGGTGTGGCAGTTGATGCAGGAGTGTGTTGTCCTGTTGCGTCTCTTCTTGCGGTGGTCGATATCGGCGGCAGCGGCGGCAATGGCAATGGAGTTGGCGTCGAAACTCATCGTGGTCTGCGAGAAAACTAAAGGTTGAGAATGGGAGTAGTCGGCGGACAAGAGGAACGGGAGTGAGGATGAAGGAGGGCGGATCGCAAGCAAATCCGGGTATGCCATGAACTGCACGCTCTCCGTCTTATACAGCCACTGCTTGTTTGTCAGAGCGCGAGGCTAGCGCTTTTCAGCATCGTGCCTGGCGGAAACAAACAGTGAACGGAAGCGAGCGATGTGAAAAATTTTGTGTCTTGTTTGCCTGCCTCGGTCTCGGATCAAAAGGCGATGTGACAAGGCGATCAAGCTAACTTCGGAGGCGCGTGCATCCCCGAAAACATGAATAGAGGAAGCAGTTGAGAACGCACGTAGCCGTCCAGATCATGCGCGCGGGTCATGAACCACCGACTCTGCCTGCCGTGCCATGTATGCAGTCATGGCAGACGCGCTGCCCACCATGCGTGCAGCCAACAGCCCGCCGTTCATACCATTGTCGATGGCCACTGTTGCCACAGGAATCCCGCGCTGAAACGAGAACATTGATTTAAGAAGAGAGGACAACAAGAAGCGTCCGTGTGCAGCAAAGACTCACCGGCATCTGTACGATGCTGTACAGCGAGTCCACCCCGCTGAGCGCCGTTGTTTTAACCGGAACACCAATGACCGGCAGCGGTGTCATCGCTGCAACCATTCCAGGCAAATGAGCAGCGCCGCCCGCGCCAGCAATAATTACTCGCACACCGCGACCCTCCGCATCGCGTGCGAAAGCATATAACCTGTCGGGGGTGCGATGTGCGCTCACAACAAGCATTTCATAGGGGATTGCAAAGTCGTCCAACACGTCGGCGGCCTTCTGCATAACGGGCAGGTCCGTCGTGCTGCCCATGACTATGCTGACAATTGGGAAAGGATGGTTCTTCCCGCGCGGCGGCGTCGCCGGTGCGAGAATGTCGACTTCTGGGTCGCTAGCCGCGAGAAGAATCGGTCTAAGGCGTACTCGAAGCTCTGCATCGCTACTCCCCACAACGTTGATGTGCCCAAGCTTTCTCCCCGTTCGCCAAGACTTCCCGTAAAGCTCAATGGTGGCGCCCTCTATACCGTATGCAGCTTGAACGGTGGCCTCAAGTTCTTCGGGCGTCTTGCCTCCGATCAGATTGACCATTGCCGCGCAGCGGACGACCATTCGCGTACTACCCAAGGGCAGGCCTGTGATCGCGCGGATGTGATTCTCGAACTGGCTTGTGGCACACCCGGCGGTGGTCCAGTGACCGCCGTTGTGCACTCGCGGTGCCAACTCATTGAGCACCACGGTCTCGTTCTCGTCGTCCAGCACAAACAGCTCGACGCCAAACACCCCAGCTCCGTCGAGCGACCGCACAGCTGCCTCCGCGATGGCTCGAGCGCGCGCAATGGTGGTCGTCTTCGCACGCACCGGCGCCAAAACGATGCGGCAGATGCTATCGCGCTGGATAGTCTGCGCGGGGTCATACGATTGAACATTGCCGTTCAAATCACGGACGACCATGACCGCGACCTCCATTTTGAATGTTGCCCAGCGTTCCGCATAACAGCCCTCGCCCCCGAGTGCCGCGAGCGCCGATGGAGCCTGCTCCCGATCTTTGACCACTGCGTTTCCTCGGCCGTCGTATGCGCCAGCGCGGCGCTTGAGCATCAGAGGCAACCCCAGTGAATCGATAGCACGGAGCAGATCGTCGGCAGAATCAACCCGATGGGCATCACAAACTGGCGCGCCGGCCTTGCGCAAATGTTCCTTCTGTAGGAACTTGTCCTGTACGAGCATGATTGTGTCTGGGCTAGGTTGCACAGAAGTTCCCGCCTTCTTCAGGCGTGATAAAGCTTGAGCATCAACGTGCTCAATTTCGATGGTTGTGACGGTGGTTTGAGTTGCCAGTTGTGCGAACGCGTTGTAGTTGGCATCGGCAACATTCGCGTCTGAGCTCGGGCTATACGAAGCTTCCACATGCGCCAGTCTGCTACTAGGAGCGAGCGCGGAAACTAGCTTGGCAGGTGAGTCGACGGCGGGATCGAGAACAACCACTGGGACAGCGAGCCTATGTGCAGCAAGAGCGAGCATGCGCCCAAGCTGACCACCACCTAGATAGAGAAGTTGAAGACCCAATCCTTCAACGCTGCACCGGCTGCCCACCTACGACGCCAACTACCGGTTTGCTGTTCGATGACATTTTGCAATATTTTGGAGCACTCTCGCACTTGATCTAAACGTCGATCCAGTCATCCGCACCAGTCAGAACTTGAACCCGAGCAAGTTCTAGCGTATTCACATACGATGGATGTTGCGGCGGCTTCTAGTAACGAATACGCAGCCTGGAGAAGTTTTGAGCAGTAGAATGCCACCCGAACGCGCCGGACATAGCCGGATCCTCTTTCGTCATCGAACCTCAAAATCGAGCATTACACCTTCATGTCCACAGTTCTTTGCGATGATCGGCGCTCGAACGACATCATGTGTACTGTCCACACGTGGACGTCGTCTTGTTACCCAACCGAAGGCGTTCTTCACTAATTCACCTTTCACCATCTTCGGGTGCACCCGTGTTCGGGGTCTGGCGAGTCGCCGGCACATCTTCAAAGGTTAATCCCGCCTTCACACGACGTAAGGCTCGTCTATAATGGGTTTAATAGGTCTAGTCAATCGGACAACTACATCCTCCAAGTTGACATGTTGTGCCCGATCCTCCCGACCTCGGTCGACGTTGCGCTCTGCACACAAAGCTGAAACGTCTCCGGAATGGTTCCCGAAAGCAGGCTGCAGATTGCTTGCGCTACCTGCAATACCACGGACAACCTCGACCCTGCGTTAGTTTCATCTTTGTCGCCTACCTGAAGCATTGTATTTCTCATCTCCCATTGCACAACCACTAACCAATGAGAACCTTGTTATTAGCTTTACAGTTTTTGCCAGTTGCGACCTGCAGGCTGATCGCCTGGTTTTGAGTTCGTTGACATTGTTTCAATAAGTGCAGCTTGCCGAGCACCCATCCTCATCGAGATTTGTCGTAATGATTCTCCTACGGCACTCCACTCGGACGACCCGCTTCTCATACCCCGATCCGCGGCGACGGATTCTCCCGTAGGTGTTGAGCATTCTCGTCGTTTGGCCACCCTGGACGGGGAAGGGAGCTCAGGGAAACTGTTGTCTTCCACATTACCTGGAATCCTGCGCTGAAACTCTGTCAAATCTTTACGCGCTGCTCCTCGTTTACTATGTTAGAAAATGCGGCCGCCAACGATTTCCTAACCGATACTGTCTAAAGTGAGCCCGTGTCGAAAGGACTGCCCGATGCAGACTGCGGCTCCGAGAAGCGTGGGACTTGTCCTACACGAGGCTGGGGTCCTCGCAACGGGGGACGTTACAGAGCTCTGTTCAGCGCTCGATCAAGTGAAGGCAAAGGAGCCATTGTACAGCATCAACATAGGATTGGTAGCAGTCCGCGGACAAGCGAGACTGACGGCGTACTGACCAGAGCCCGCCTCTCGGACCCGAACTGGGCGCGCCCGGCAATCTAGACTCCCGGTCCGCAGGAGGAGCGGCCGCCACGGTTTTCATCATAAGGCTCACACTAATGGTCGGGGACCGATGAACAAATGTACGTGTAGCACTAGGATTCTTTCTTACCTTCTGCTGGAAGAGTGTTCCAGTAAGCGAGGAGGTTCAATCCTTTCACGTGTTCTTGCCTCTGTACGAAGGAGCGCGCAGGAAAGAACCTGTGTAATTTTTAAGCACAACCCCCAGGCACATGACATCTGTACGTGACTGCTTATGAACAAATACTGACAGGGTGCTGTGACTTTGTGCCTGGACCGTTCCTGCATCGCGCTGGTTGCTTGGGCTGTCGGACGCAGCTTGACCTGGAACAGCTGAGGGTGTCTTTCCTGGAGGTGCTCATTTGTGTGATGATTCTCATTCAAATTCCTAGGACAGATGTTCACTCTAATTCAGATACATGATCTCCTCTGCGTGAAAGTCAGGATGTTCTCCTACGCTCTCATGAGCTGAAACTCGCCATTTGAGTGACGCGGAACAGAGCCAGAGATGCATCTCGAGGAGCGTGCCCGGGAGCCTCATCACTGCCTTTCTTGGCGTAAATGCAGCAAGTGTCCGATCAACGGGCGCTCTTTTGGCTTGTATTGACCCGGAGACGAGAGAGGCGTTGATTGACGAGGTACACTCGGGGACCATTGAAACAACGGCTCACGTCGGGACTGTCGAGGGGACGATACACCGGGGTTGTCTATCCTCCGAACGCTGTCCTGTGCATGCTCCTCAGGTCCCGCGCGCCATCCCGTCATCCCGAGACAAGCGACGAGCAGCCTCGCCTCCAGCAGTTCCTGATCCAGAGTCGGAAGCGAAGAGTAAAAAATCAACCGACAGGCCGACGCCTCGCGTGTACCACACGCGAGCGGCTACGCTACCAATCAAACATCTCTTCAAAGTACAACACACAGGTCCAGAGCACGGGGTACCTGGGACTTTAGCTCGTACAGCGATGACCTCAATACCCTTTAAGATCTCCGTCAGGCTGTTTCTCATGGAATCTCGCCTGGGAGCGTGTGCACGGCAAAGATGACCAACACTGAAGTCAAATCTCTCACGGGTACCGCGACAGAAAATATCGACAGCACATACTAAGCCGCTTCGAGTAACCTTTCCCCGGCGTCAGCCTGCAACGTCTGATGCAATGCATTGTCGGTTTATGTATGCTCCGTGCGTGCGTTTGCAAAGTGTCGCGGAACGGCGACGCGCATGGGCTCGACTTCTGTCTTCGAACACGGTTATCGGCTTCTCGCTCGTCCATTCCATCGTCCCCGAGCTATGCACGGAACACACTCTCAAGCCCAGACACGCTTCTTGGCCGAGTTTAATTCGCCAGCTAAGCAATAATCTGCTTGTTCTCCATGGGGGTCTTCGCCTATCAGCCACCCTTCCAGGGGAAGCAGGCGTCCCGATAATGTGCCTGCATCGCACCCCCTTTCTTCTTCCGGGAACGGATGCGCGGGCGGGCGTTCCTGATGATCAGACGTGTTCGTTCGGCTGGGCATTTCATGCCAGCATGCCGCCTGCATGCTCACCGGCCGGGCTAAAACCTCCTTCCGCTACAACGCGGAGACCTGAGATGGTTGTGGAAGATTACCTCTTTCTAGTTATCGATAAAGTAACACCATCCAATTCTTGGGCCAGGTGGAACTTTGTTGAGGCTTAGGGGTCCGTACGAAACGTTCGATCAACACTTCCTCGACATCGCGCGCTCTAGCGTACGCGCAAGATATCGCTTGTGAGGCTATCAGTGGGCCGCAACACTGATGAAACCACTTACATGAGGTAAAACAGGGGCTCGACCGATACCTGCACCCCCTCGAGGATGGACGTTCACCTACCGGTGAATACGCACACAGTCAACTGTATTAAAGGTCAGAACTTAAAGGATCAATGCATGAGCAGCCGTGAGATCGGCCGGCGGCTGTTCCGACCGAGATTTCCGCATCCCCGAGCATCCCAAATGCACGGCGGCGATGGCAGGCGTTGCGATCAATGTGTAAGAAAGAAGGCAGGTCGAAGCGCAAAAGCTGTAAATTTTGCATACGTATGCGCTGGGCTCGCGTTCTGCCACGGGGTCAAGAAGAACGCGCAGCGGGCCCGCGTCGCAGGACGTTCAGAACGGGTAGGGACTTCCCGGAGTGACAGCCAAGCAAACAGACCAAACCGGCGGATCTCCCAGGAACAATCTGACAAAGTTAATCTGGTGGAGCGCAGCTGTGGCGTCCTGCGTCGGGCTAATATGAGAGAGAAGAGGCTAGTATAAACTCCTGGTATAGATAACGTCTCACTCCGGCTACAGAAATGTGTGGGAAATACATGACGCATCCACGGGTTCATCAACGTTTTCAGGAGGCCTTGGATGATTGCGACTGCTCTGGGCTAAGAGCCTCGATCTCAGCGTGAAGTCAAAGAAGGACCGACGCTCGGATCGCGGAACTATTTCAGCGCATGATGCGCGTCAACTCACGCCGGAGCCGCACTTGGCCGCCTCCGGTAGAATCCGCCCGACCACCTCACGGCCGCACCACGCTCAACGGCACCCAACGGATCGCCCGGCGGTGCACATGTTATGACGATCCGGAGAGTGGCGATGGAGTGGCAGGTTCATGATTGCTGTCGTCGAGTGGGAGGTTGAACGGGCACGGCATGCTCAGTGCGATCGGCAGGAACCGCAGCTTAAAGGTATGTAGTGCGGCGACGCCACCCCCACTTCCGCACGTGAGTCTATTGCGGCTCTATCAGCCGCAGGATGCCAAAAAGTTTCGCAGTTTGGCGGGGAGCTCGACTCGCCCGGTGGATCATGAGACCGTACGTACCATCGCACCACCCGAGACGATATCCACCAGCCGTGCACCGGCAAGTAGACCGCCAAAGATGTAGCTCACTTACTCGCCTCCGAAGATTACGCATGGTCAAAGTATTGCATGCATACAGTTTCGGTCTCACTTTCCAACCTTTCACTGTTGAGATTGCCCACGGCCGTCGTAACTCCCGGCCCCGGTACGACGCACGTCCGACTCAAGTCCATCGCAAACTGAGCATGTCAAATGCGCGTGAAGAATTACAACGAATCTTCGAAAGCACAGGATGCATCGATCGCATACTCTGATCTAGGTCTGAGACCGGCGAGTTGCGAAGTTCTGCCGCCTCTTGGCTTTCGAGACGCGGATAGTTTGCGCACGGCCTGCAACGTAGCGGTCGTTGTACGTACGTCGCTCTACCGTGTCAGCATGCAGGTTGTCAAACGGTCCGAGTGTCATTGCCTATTCCGGTCACCGCGCTGCCCGACTCGTGATGATCTGATTCAGACGCACTCAACCTGACCTCGCCACCACCAGACCATCACCTCACTACATATTTTTTACACAACTACTACAGGATTACAGAATTGGTTGCCGAGATGGCATAGTGTGCAATTGCGTTCCTCAGTCATGAGGACCCTCGGATTTTTATCCCCGTCGTTGGACCAAAAAATAGCCCGCTCCCCAAGTGCCAAGCCACTGTCAGAGATGTCCAGGATGTCTCCGTACAAGGACACGTGAGCTGTGCAATGCCAGCGTCATATTATGTACATGTTCTATCTATGAGAACATGGTTCGAAGCAGGACACGGCGGAAACAAATACAGTAGCAGTCGAACGGTGAGTTTGACCTAATCCATAAGACCCTACCTCGTCATTTCACCCAGAACACGTTCCACGGCCGCCGCAAGCGAGGGAATGTATGGATATGACACCCTGCCCCACATGAGAGGTTTGACATTTGCTTCTCGGCTTCGACTTCGACCTCGGCTTGGACATAATTCGCCATCATCAACCTGTCGCGCAAGCGACTCCACTGCGATAGTCTCAACTGTTTGGAGAACTCTACTGAGATTTCATTCATCACGTCTTGAGGCCTAAAGGCGGCTATTGCTGAGAAGCAGCTGTCCAAAGGAGCGCGCTCCAGCTCGGCTCCGACAGGCTATAGTGAGGCCGACGAAAAGAAGCGTCAGCAGCAACGTTTACATGACGCACCAAGCGGCTACGAATATGGATCTACTGAGAATCGGCAATCCCGAGTCACGAAGAAAAGGACGACAAGCGAGGTCATTGGCAGAAGGCATTTGTACTTGTTGGGTGACGGTCCAGGCATCCTGTGATGCAGGAAGACATCGTTTCGAGATTTGGCGAGGGCCAAATTGAAGCTATTCCGCATACGCATTACTTAATGAGTTCGTAAGACGCTGCGGCGCCGGCCACGGACCACGGGCATCACACCGAGGCTCAAGACTTGAAACATCGCGAAGCACAATTCCACATGTAACTCTATGGAAAGACAACCCTTCGAAAGATGGAGAGCGCTCAGCGAGACGCGAGCACCTGGTGTTTTGACTCAGAGGTTTTCATCGTGATCCAGCAGTGCGTGAGACGGGGACACACGAGCCTTTTGCGTGCAAGAAGGAGTATGTCAGTCCCGAACCTCCGGCGATTAGGTGTGCTATTCTATTCCTTCAGTAAGTACGACGCAGTCGGAGCTGCTTTGGGGCTAGTTCAGGATTCATCATTTCTTTTTAAACCGAAGGACAGGCTTAGCGGCGACTTGGGGAAACCGTCTGAATAGCCGACAAGATGCGACCGAATTTAGATACATTCAGCGCTCGTCACCTGCAAAGATCCTGAAGCTTGCGTGCCGATGGGGGGGGTGATCGAGCGAGAAGAGGAGTCGTCTGCGCTGTCGAACTTCAGACTGATGCGAGATGTTGGGACCCTCTAGAAACAATGCAAATGCTGGCGGACCCCGAGCCCGCGGAGACAACGTAACACAGTTCGTTGTTCGGGTTCGACAGCAAGCAGTAGTCGGGCAGGCACGAGTCCTCTCGCGACTTGCCTCGGGGCAAGACCGTACAAGAGGGTTGCAACACTCGAACTATAGCTTATGACGGAGCACTCCGCCGGTTTGATTGTGAAGACTGTTGAAATGAGGGGTACAACCAGCACAAAGGACCCAGGGTGGCAGAGAGCACCAAGCATGAACACCAAAGCAGATCGACAAGCATAGCAGCATTTAACTATTTCGGGCTTTTTGAGTCTACGTTGCGTAAGGCGGGGATGCTATGGGCGGTCGGTCATGTGCTTGAAGCGCCGTTGCTGCAAGGGCCAAGTCTGCTTGAGCCTTGTCCATCGGCGAGTTGCGTTCCGACGCTGCCGACCTGCCTTCGCTTCCGTGGTAGTCAGCGTTGCCTGCGTTCAAAACAACTCATACTGCTCTCGCTCGTTCAAAACTCTCGTGCTTCAATTTCAATCATGCTGGCTTGGTCATCAGCTGCGGTACTGCTGGGCAGTTTACCCCTTGCGCTCGCCGCCGTCGACCCGACCCAACTGCAACAACATCTAACCCGTGGCGTGGGCATTCTAGGTACAATCAAAAACGCTGCGAGGACTTCTCTTAACTGAAATCTACGCGCAAAAAAAGGAAACTACTCCACATCCGGCAGCCTGACGGACTGGATGGCTGCGCTGGACGACTCAGCAGCACTAACAAGCCTGAACCTCCCCGGTACTCACGACTCGGCTGCCTGTACGCTCACATTATGGGACGTAATGATTCAACTGCTCACTGGTGCTCAGGGAATCCCTCTAGCATTACGAAGCCGCTGCTGCAGTGCCAGGTAATTGAGTTTCTCTGTGCCCAATTTCTCGCGTCTCACACGGGTCTGCTAACGCAACCGACAGGACCTACCCATCTTCAACCAACTCAACGCCGGCGTCCGCTTCTTTGACATTCGTTTTGGAAACATGAACGGCACGCTCGGGCTTTATCATAGTGCGCCCCGCCCGTCGCTGTATTGGGTCGCGCTCGTCTAAACTTATGTCTGCTCCAGGCACAGCGCTGCTCGACCCAAATGCGCAACTGGAAGACGTGCTCTGGGGAATGTATCACTGGCTGGACGATCATCCGACAGAAACCCTGGTCGTTTCGCTCAAAGTGGATTCTGGTGACACCACCGCGGATGTGCAGCAGAAAGTCCGCGGGTACACCACCAGCGCGCCGGGTTCCGACTACTGGATCACAGATGCCACCCTTGGGAACCTTGGTGCGGCTCGTGGCAAGATGGTGCTTTTCAGACGTTTCGCGTATGCGGGTACAGAAACATTTGGACTGGACATGACACAGTGGCTTGACAATGCCTCGTTTGCTATCAAATACGCCGACGGCGCGACAGCATACGTCGAGGACAACTACGAACTCAACCTCGGAAACGTACCTGCTGACACCATGGTCACAACCAAGCTAGGTTACGTAACTGCGAACCTGGACAGCGCCAGCGTCACTGGCGGTGATAATGCCACTCAACTCTTCATCACTTTCGGCAGCGGTGGCGGCCAGCTCTCATCAGGATACATCAACCCGCGCACTCTCGCCCTAGGCAGCACGTCAACGAACCCGAGCTCCACAACTGACGGAGTCAATGCAAAGCTGCTTTCGTACCTCCAACAACACTCGGGTGCACGCCTTGGTGTTGTGCTTCTCGACTTCTACAATACCCCCACAGATCTTGTACTAGCGGCCATCGCCAATAGTAATATCAAGGCTAATGCGTAAGTCGCTTAATCTCCGCCGGGTAATTCATGTGCGCTCATGCCTCGTTGCAGTACCACAGACCCTACCCCTTCTAGCAGCGGCAGCAGCAGCGGACAGCCTACCACCCCTGCTGGAGGTTCAGCTGCTGTTCTCGACGTCTCCTTTGGGCTAGCAGTGATCGGCACGCTCTTTGCTCTCGTGCTTTGAAGAATTGTATGGACACGTTCGTGGACTATCCCAAGTAGCTATTGGTCAGATATATTACAGCGAAGCATACATCCATATACTAATTAAGCTGGTCAGTTGACAGATTACTAGTTGTGGGAGTGAGCGTGAACGCGAACGCAATAAAATAAACTCGCGACAAGGTTTGAGAATACAGTCAACATCAGAACTTCCACACATCGCCCTCAAGGAATTCCGCGACGCGATTAAGGTCGTGTTCGCGTCTAGTACCAATAGGGATATCGGTTTGGCTGGAGGCCCATGGATCAGCAGAGTTATCGAACGCTGGAACACCTGCAGCGCTAGAAAGCAGCGGCCCGTCGGGATGTGACGATGCTGTCTTGAAAAGCAGAGTTGAATTGCCCATCATTCGCGGCGACTGAGACGGCGCGAGCTCACTAGCCCGGAATAGCGAGTCCTGCGAGTCCTGCGAGTTCCCCTGCGAGATATTGCCTTTGTCCTGGTTGTCTTGTGTTACAGCGCTGCGACTGCCTCCCGGGGTTGGTTGACCAAAGCCGTAACCGTGTCCACCGGAGGTCTGACTGGCCTCCGCCATGCCACCGAACCCAAACTGCTCATACAAGAGGTCATCCTGGTCCTGCTGTCCGTACGCGAAGCCTTGCGAATTGCTGTCCGACAGTAGTGACTGGTCTGTCGGCGCGCGGGTAAGCTGTGTCGTCGTAGTGTTCACTGACGTTGTCTGTCGTAGCTCGCGCTGGAATGGCAATACAATAGTTGTGTCGGGCGTTTGCGTCGCCTGCTCTCGAACAGGAGAGCACTCAGCAAGGAATTGAAAAGACGATGGCGCTCGATCCTGCTCAAACTGTGGTGTTTTCGATGTCGGCGTTTGATCCCTAGAACGCGTTGGTGATGGAGATGTTGCACGGTCGATCAAGCGACGGGTCCCACGCTGGGCAAGAGGACTTTCACCATCCGGGCTTGAGCCTCGCTCCGTCGCTGGCTTCTCGGGACTAGAGTCCGGTACAGCCGCGAAAGTTGTCTCTTCCAAATGGTCACCGGACACTCCTAGCTTGCGGCGCAGCTTCAACTCTTGCTCGCGCGCTCTAGCCAGCCGCTTAACTCGCTTTGCCGCTTTCTTCTTAGCCGCGCTCTGCTGAACGAGCTCGCTGAAGTGCGGAATGTGGGAGTAGTCTAGCCGTGACGGCGTTGGCGTTGGCGCTGGCACTGATGCAGTGATTTGTTGTGGAACATGTATCGGGATCGGTGAGATCCTCGCAGGCTTGCTCGACAACTCCTGAATATCCAGCCGGCGGCAGTGTCGTCTCTACCAACCTTCCTCTTTGGCAGAACCTCCTCCGATACCGCTGAGAGGTCTAACGACTCAGTAAGGCGTTGCTTCTGGTGGATCGCGGTTCGGACAGCGGAGCTCTTCGGCTGAACACTAACAGGCGTGAGAGGTTCGCCAGAAGGTCCTGAATGGCCAGTACGCGGACGCTGTGGCGTAACTGGAACATGTGGTTGAGGTGACTGTCGGAGCGGAGACCCGGGGGCGGTCCGTTCCATAGATGTTGGGACGACATCCTGCATCACTACGTCCTCGTCCAGCGCTGGTGCTCGATGGCCATTTGTACCGCTTGGCGCAGTGGGCATAGGCGAACTAGTAGGCGAATCGTGCACAGACGTGTGGCTTGGCGCATACTCGTACCGATCACTGTCGTCCTTGAGGTCGTCGTCGCCGTTCTGTCCATCTTTGGGCAAATCCTTCTTTGCCATTTTAACGTACTTCGCCCGCAGCTTAACAGGCTCCTTTGGTGGCGACGAGGATGGCTGAGGGGGGCTGAGGGCTGCAACAGCAGGAAGGACTTGACGCGGAGATGGCGACGAGAGTAATGTTGAAACTGGTATCCGAGCGGGAGAGCTGGTGCCGGGACGTCTCGCGGGAGGACTGGCAAACAACTTAGGACTTGTAGCAACAACAGCTCGGCCCTTGCTCTTCGGTGAATGCTTGCCGACCTGGTTGTTTTCACCTCCGGGAGCAGCAAAGAGTGAAAGAATGCCGACCTTGCGGGATGGTGAAAGTCTGGGCTCAATATAAGCCTTCTGAGGCGTGAGTTTAGCTGAAGGTCTGGGTGAGGCCGCAATTTCAACAATGGGTGACTTGGGCAGAGATCGAGGAGATAGTGACTTGGGCGGAGTTCGAGGCGACAGTAATGATGCGAAAATGGGTGACTTGGGCGGAGGATGCTGCGGATACTAGGGGTAATAAGTGTAAGCGGAGGTACGATGTAGTGCACAGACATAGAAACACACCTCGTCTACTTGTGTGCTTTCCGCTTGGGGTTGGAATGCGCTGAATGCGAACGGCTGCGAGTCCTCTATCATCAAAACGTATATTCTTTTCCTGTGGGACTCACGTCAAAGTTTGATGCGTCAATGTCAAGCTCGGGGCGGAATGATGGATCGAAGAATGAATCCTGGATAACGGAGTCAGTATAGTGCAAAGACTTACACATCAAACCTACTCCGACGATATCAAATGCAGCAGCTTGAGCGGGTGGGATATGAGACATTGCCAAGCCTGGAGATGATGACAGCTTGTCAACGATAGCCATTGCGGCGGCTTTAGAGCTGGGTCCGGCCACGTAAGCAGGCTGCTGTTGCCCTTTATTCGCATTAAGCTTTGCAAAGTTATGAGATAGTGGCTGGCGCGGCGACGAAGAAGTCACTTTGATGGCAGGAGAGCTGGCCAACAACGGTTTTGGCATTGGGGAAACCCCGAAAGCATGCTTGTCGCCAAGCCTGGTGGGCGGAGAATACAACTTCGTCTGTGGTGTGAGGCTATAGACCTTGCCATTGGGATCAAGCGTTTTCTTCTCAGCGTCAGAGCCCGAAGACACGCCGCTTCCACCGCTTGTTGCAGCGCCTTGTATCCTTGTCTTCCCTTGGGCCTTCTTCGAAGAATAAACACGCTGCTTAGGTTTGGGCTTGCTCTTCGGGTTGACTGAAATGGTGTCTGACGGAGCAGTTTTGGCCTTCTTGCGTATCTTGAAGTTGGATATGTCTTGGTCGTCCTCAAGCTCGGCAGGAGGTCCGAGCAAAGCAACCTTGCGCTTCATCGGCGTGCCTATGGCTAGGTTGGACATTAGATCTTCTGTGGACGGCTGGGGATCGATGGCGCGCTGCTTTCCTCTGGCCTTTTCGGAGAGCACGAGGGCCGGGAGAGATGCATGTGGGCCTTGTTGCCTTTCTTCGTGACAACCCAACAAAAGGGCAGTCTGCTGCGGCTGCGGGCTTTCTGGCACGAGCTCATCATCGTCTAAGCTCGAGTCCGAATGGACGGACAGCATCCTGGAAGTCGCAGCCGCACGCATGCGAGCAAGTTGCACACTACGCGGGCTAGCCGTATTTATCTTCGTTGGCGACTGTTTCCCCTTCATGCTCCTTGTCAGCGGTCTGGTGGTGGTGCGAGTAGAAGACCGTGGTGAAGAAGCTGGGCGCTGAATGGGCGAAGACTCAGGTCGCGGTATGAGTTTGCTTGCGGAACCACTTTCACCGTTGAAACGCCCGCTTGCTGACGCCACGGCATGCAGCAGTGGAGGCGGAGGCGGCATCGCCTGACTGTCCCATTTTGTCAAGGAAAATGATACTCGTCGTCGAGTGCTGGGCTGGGCAGATGGTGGTTCAGAATCAGGAACGATGTTAGAAGTATCGTCCCAGTTGCCCTCCGAGAGACGATGTTGTGGATGCCGACCTGTCTTTGGAGTCTCCTTTTCGTCATCCTGGCCGGGCTGCTGGAGTACATCCTCAAAAACGCCGCTACCGTTCGTCCAAGTTTGTGTAACCAGATCACTTGGATGCGTGTTCATACTGAGACCGAGTTCTCGCCGCTCCGCTCTCCTCTCACGTTCTCGAGCAAGCGCCTCCTCTTCAGTATCCGGGAATGGACTCCATTCACGCCCAAAGCCATATCTAGAGCGAGGCTGCGTCAGCAACAACAATACCAAGGTATGGTAAGAGCAGCGTACTGCTGCCGCTCTTCATCGGGCAAAGTCTTTCCCCATAGTGTACCTAGTTCTTCAAAGGGGCCGCGTACGCGGGTGCAGAGTAGGCGCGGGTAGTTGTCCACAAGAGATCCCGCGAGAATCTCTTTCTTCATCTGAAACAGGGTTGAGAACTGCGAACGCGTGACCGATGCACCAACGCACCTTCCGAGCATTACGCTCCAGTCGCGCTTCGGTTGTAGGGCTGTTCTCGCGCGAGGCTGGGACAATGACATCTGGCACGAGTGCCAGCGCGGCGGCCATCTGTTCAAGCTGATGGTGCCAAACACAAGGAGGTGCGCATTAAATTGACAAGTGCATTAAGTAACTGAAGTTTCGGCTCACCTGCTGAGCATGCGGAGTACGTGGACCGAATACCATAGGTTCGCCCAGCGCTGAGATGTGGGAGGGTCCATTATCCTGGCTCATAGTGTCACGTGGAAAGCGTATGCTGGATGAGCGCAATGAGATTAATTGATCTCTGGTCATCGTTGGCATCGCCGACACGTTGTGTTCGGCGAGGCGGATAGTGCGTGTAGCCTGTTGGCGAGCGACTGGCTGGCGGCCACCAAGGGAACCCTCAACGAGCACGCGGCCACGCGCAGTGTTTTCAAAGGTAATGCCAACCGTGCGGGTCTACGTTCAACTCGAGTAACAATGCGCGCACGAGAATGTGGCACGGAACCAGAGGTAGAGCCTTGCAGTCGGGCTTTGAAACATCTCAACCTCGACTTGCCCTTTATCACCACCGGCCACTATACCACTGCAATAAACTGGATTGTGTGATATCTAACATGTGAAGCGTTACTTGTTGGAAAAAGCGCATACACGACCACTTACCAAGTTGTGGAGGAACCATCCCGTGACACTATGTGACAAAGCACCGGCGAACACGTGCAAGCAATCCTGATGTCTCAGGCCGAGACGCCACTGACAGACAGAACGTGATTCACCTACATCGCATAACTACAATGCCGGTGGAACTCCGCGCACGCAACTCTTCCTTCTACGATTTCAAACTCAAAACTATGTGCATAGCGCTTTGGGCCTTGGATCACCCTGACTATGCGCTGTGCGGCTGAGACTCTTTCCGTCATTTGTGATCGCTGACATGCCGGTTCCGACCAGCATTCTCGGGCTAATCGCGACGAGTTCCTGCAACGACCGACAACTCGCGCCACATGGCATAACTTTGATCACGATAGCGAAACTCCCACAGACGAGCTTTGCATTCTGTCTGGTCGTGACGTTGTCGCTGGCGGCACTTGGATTGGTATCAATCGTTCTGGCAATGTCGCTGTGCTGTGCGCACACTTCTATACGACTTGTGCTGCAAATTCTGACCATTGGTGCCCAGGACTAACATACGAGAAGATCACAAACATTTCCAGCTCTCTCGTGGTGAGCTCGCCAGCTCCTTTCTTCTCAACAATTCAACGACGGTTGAGGAATACGTTGGGGCTTTGACGGCCAAATCGCCACAGTATGCCGGCTTCAATCTTCTACTCTTGTCTCCCTCTTCCGCCTCGAAGAATGAGGCGCTGAAGCTGGATGTTGCATTGGTTACAAATCATGGTGGAGGCGGACACCTCAGCCATCGGCAGTTGACCCAGCACGAACACGTCTGTGGCGGATTATCGAACGCCGTCGATGGCAGTGACAACTGGCCGAAGGTTGCTGACGGCACCCACATCCTGCGCGATTTGATTTCCACCGACTTTTCGGCCATGTCGCACGCAGAGCAGGATGCTTCTCTCGTGAACCACCTACTACGCACGCTCTCGTACGTGACTGTTCCATGCTGCGATCGTCAAGAGATCATATGACATCTCTCTAGGGAAGAACATGTCGATCCCATCCACGCTCGCGAGGATTTGCGCAAGACCATACGCGTACCTCCACTGTATGTTCGCAGCGTGCCGACCCTCCTTGGATCTACCGCACAGGCCAAACCAATTGAAGCTGCAACGCAGCTGAACTTATGGTATGCGACACGGCTCACGACAATCATTCTCATCCGGCGGGATGGCGAGGTTCTGTTCCTCGAACGAGACATATACAAACTACCTGCCTCCGGTGAGAACCATGTCCCGCCGGTGAATATGTCGAACGACCAGACATGGATCGAAGGGGACAACGCAAGTGACCACGATCGTGCATTCAGATTTAGGATACAATCGTGAAAACACTGAATGTTGCACATGATGGACTGTCTTTACTTGATGGAGTGCAAGTAGGATCTAGATGCGAGGTGGACAGGCCAAATTCAATCAGTGCTTGACAGGAATGAGAGCTCGCACTCTATTGATCAGGCTTTGCACTCATAGTCGCTGTTGAGTGTGGTCAACGCCACGCCTATACGTTAACCCGCGCTCTGTTCCTGAAGCCTGCTTCCCAGACACCGGCCGTCCCGGTATGTACGATATGCCTAAATCCGTGTTGGAGCCGCACGGCTGCGGTGAGCTCAGGCAAGTGCTGTCTGCTTGCAAGCTGCGGTTTTTGCGAGATAGAAAGTCTGCCATATTGCTGAATGCCTGGCGATCACTCTCGCCTTCTCGGCGGCCCTCGATCGCTGAAGTTATGGGTTAGGATGTACAGGGTATACACTCTAATAAGACAAGTGCTATTAATGTTTCACACGGTTAATATGATGCGCCATCGAGAGTGTGTGGAGAATCTAACAGCCTATTATATGCGGCACTCAAGGTCGCCAGCGATCATGACCATCGTCGCGCCGAGACACCAGCCTAGCTCTGTGTCCTGTAGCTTCTTCTCCGTCCGCACTGGTCCTCTCGTCCTCAAATTCATAGCCGAGCCGTAGAAGCGAGTGCTGAAACGTCAGGTCGAGGCAGAACTCGGGGCGATCGCGCAGCTCGGCGAGCGCAACAGGGTCGTTGTCCCAATGCTTCTTCCACGACGCCTCGCCGGGACAGACCTTCTGCGCGAGGTCCGCGAGCGTGCCAACAGTGAGCGGGCCCTTTGGCTTGAGCGGCGACATCCGGTCGTTAAAGTACGATAGCAGCATGATCTGCCGCCGGCGAACGCGTCGAGCAGCGATGGCTGGTACACGCCGTTGAATGAGCACGGCTTGACCTGGCACACTGCGTCCTTGGCGAGCACGAGCTCGATTACGCGCCGACACCCCTCGAAGCTGCCGACGTCGCCGCCCATCATAGTAACGTTCCGGTCGCCCTCGAGGACCTTCGGCACGTCCTTGCTCTGTCCGGCGCTGATGCACGGTTATAGACCTTGTCGCCTGGTGCTTTGGAATTGGTGAGCGTGTGCATAAAGTGCACAAGCTTATGGATGCTCAGCCGCGCGCTCTTGAGGCCGTAGCCGAGGTACGAATGCTGGTAGAGCTCGCGCGTCGTGCTGCCAAACGTGAGCTTGTACATGTGCTCGCCTTCCACGACCGGTGCCTTGGTCTGGTCTAGCGGCTCGAACACAATCTGCGTCGAGCCACCGCCGAGATCGAGCACGGCGTATCCGGGCGAATTCGGCTTGAGAGCGTCCAAAAGGTAGTTGACGGTGAGCCAGGCGTAGACGCCCTCGTCCTTACCGTCCATAATGACCACGCCGTCTTTTTTGAGCACGGGGAAAGGGTATGCAGTCTCAAGATGGCGCTGTACCGCGCGCAGAATCTCATTGCTCTTGTCATTACCGAGGGCACGCAGGCCGGCGGTCGCCTTGACGGCCACAGGTGTGCACTTGTGCAGCTCGGGAGGTACACTCTTGACCGCCAAATCGAGGAGTTTGTCGAGACTCTTTGCTGCGGCCTCTGGGTCCTCCGAATAGTCTGACAGGCCTGGTTTGGTAAAGTCGAAAACCTCGTACTCGTAAACGGGAGTGCTGGTACAGTAGTTGAACTTGTATGCGTGGATGCGCGAGCCCGTCGAACCGGCGTCGATCATGAGCGCCCATTGCACCAGTCGCGGCGCAGACGGGTGTTTCTGTGTGCAGTACGTGGTCTTTGCGGGGTCAGGGTCCGTTTCAATTGACAATCTATGTTCTGAGGTGCTGCTGCTGTCTGAGCCTGCCACTGTATGAGTACGAATGCTGCGCACAATGCAGCATAATCTGACCTGGCGAAGAACCAAGCAGCCTCTGTCGTCGTTCTCGTGGACCAAACAGCCACACAAGCCCGATAAGCACGGCTGCTGCGATGGCAAACTTCCGCCACGCGAACGATACACGCTTTTGCCCGCTGCGTTGGTCGTTCTCGTCACCCGTCTCGAGCCGTTCATACAGCCCACTACTGGGTGGCCCATTACCAGAACCAGTTACGCGCGAAAGAGAGAGCATGGATAACTTGTTGTGCGCGGTGCTCGAGCCACGCATGCGAGGGCCGTTTGGCGACGTTGGACTACGCAATGCAGTCGTCAAGCTCGACGACTGAGTATTAACGGGAGAGGGCCCGGCAGTTGCGGAGTCGTCACTGTTCTGGGGAGGCGGCGCGTGTGGATGGGTCATACAACCCGGTGGACAAGATGAAATTTCGGAGTCTGCGTGGCTTATCCTTCCACCATTTAGCCGTTCTATCCACGAGGCTCAGCACTTCTCCGTAAAGCTTTACTCCCAATTACATTGTAAACTTCGCATCCTGGGCATGCTCTGAGGCATCGAGAGGGCCAAAATTATAGCAACTTCAGTTGTTATGGATGTATGGGAAGCATCCAGCAGCGCAACGTTGCTGGACAATTTGTCACGGGCTCAGATAATTTATGCTTGTCTTTGACATTAGCGTCATATTCTGAGCGCAAAGTCGCCGAAAATAAGTGATATCCTTGAGCAACCAAGCAAGATCTCTGGAATGGTTCCTCCAACTCGACGATTTATCGACCTAGCTTCCACCAATGGTCTGTTGCCCATTGGAAATTGGCTTATCACCAAATGTTTCAGCGTATTGCTCTGTTGATATGGTACAGTTTTGATCTGAGAGTGTGTGTGGCACGGCGAAGTGAAGGGCGACCCAGCAAGAATCAGCTTTTCGCAAGCTCATGCTCTGCTAGAAGCTTAGTAGAAAAGCGTTATTGATGTTAAGCTGGTGAGATGATAACACGCACCATGTTTGGGATGCCGCTGGACACTGGGTAGACGTGCGCACAGTTTGGACAGACCAGAGCACCTTCCTCAATGCTGATCTGACGAGAAATAAGCCCTTGTAGCATTTAAAATTGGTTCAAGAATACACACTTCAAGTAAAACATGGTGCAGCGTTTTGAGTTGCTCCTCTGTTGCAGCCGCAGGGTCGAAAGGCTCCTCCGGCAAGGACTCGTCGCCAAGCTGTCGCGGCGAATAAGCCGCTAAAGGCCAGGCTAAAATGATAGACAATGCACCTGTCGTGCTGCGCCAACGAGGGCTGACCACTCGAGGCGCGGGATGAAATTTCTGAGGAATGCGTCGGAGAACTCTGCCTCGCGCGTGGCGATCTGGACGTCACGCAGCTGAAGCGGAAAATTGTTCGCGTTGCATCCTTTAGCATGGCACGCAAGCATATTGTGTGCGATTAACCGGACCATCGTCGCGTTCAAGAGGGAGGAGGGAAAGAAGCGTCGCGCGATACCAACTCAGACCGCGCGCATCTTGTCCTCCTCCCATCATCATGATCTTTAGTCTGTCCGTGACGCACCTAGCCCTCTCACACGAGCTTATGTAATTATCTCAGATACGTGTTCGACCGGCATTGCATATGCATCTACTATCACGACTGGCATCGTGCGCGGAGACCACGACCAGGTGTAGCGGGAGCAGTGCTACCCGCGGTATCACGCGCCGTCCTGCAGTCGTCAGCGCCTACACTATCTGATCCGTCCGCCTCGGGGTATAGTTCGCCGCGCAATACATTATCGAGTAATTCGGGCATCGTACTTGCCGTTGCCAACGATGGCGGGCCAATGCTCGCGCTGTCGCCTACGCATCCGCAGGCGCCAGACCGGGTCCCTAGCCCTCTCTCACCGGTGCCAGGGCAGCCTTTGCCGCCCATGGCTGCACTTCCGTTTGACGAGGAGGCTAAACTTGTCTACGGCGTGCTCATCAGCTTGCGAAATATGGTGAAGAAGCTCTCGGGGAGGTCCGTCTGCCACTTCATACACTCTGCGGCTTGGCTCTGACAATAGTCTCAGAGACGAGCAGTTCACTGGTTACAAGACCTCGACATATCGCTTCCACCTGTTCGAAACCTTGTCTGGGTACAAGTTTGTGTTGCTCAGCGACCCGTCAACGGACGGACTGCGAGAGACACTACGGCAGGTGCGATCAAACGTCCATCTCTGCTTTGAAACGCTTTCTGAGTTTACGGGGCTTGTTTCAATAGCTGTATGGTGGCCCATTCGTGCAGTATGTTGTCAAGAATCCGCTCGTCAATATGGACGACCGCGCCGCAGGGATTGACAACGACAATTTCCGAAAAGCCACAGATATGCTTATACGTTCCCATCCCGCCTATGCAACATGACATTTTGTGATGCTGTACAACTGATAGAGCTTGCGGCTGGCGCTAGTCATATTGACTGTTTTCATTGCATGCAGCCTGCGCGATACCACGCCGCGATACCATCAACCTACGACGCGTTTCACGGCACAATGACTGCAATTACTTTCGGCTCGGCTTTGTTATTACAACATTGCTATCATAGTAGGCTAACCGCACGGCTCGCAAAACGGTTTCATGAACGATTACGGAGAGTCGTGTTGGAAGCACTGAGGAACAGAGCAGTTGTCGCTCCAGCAGCAGGCGGTGGCGCAAACATCTGCTCTGGCGGGGCATGGTATGCCGTGGCTGCCCGGGGCATTGGCGACGGTGGGCGAATCTGCGACGCTGTCGAGCTCACATCATCGCTGAGCGGTCTATCGAGGTGCTCTGGACTTGCCGTCAAGCCCAGATTGCTCCTGGATCCGTGCTGCGACAACACATGCCGGGGCTGCGTCCCGCCAAACCAGCGGTTGTTCGCGACGACGGCGAGCTGCCAGATGGGTACGAGTACCAGGAGCAGCGCAGCCACCTGGCCGAAGCTCCAGTCGCTGTTCTCCGAGGACGAGACAAAGCAGTTGGACAGATTCTGCTCCTCGGCAACGGTAAGGAATCCGACAGCGAGGATGAGCTCGGTGTACATGATCACCTTCCGACCTCGACCTCCTTGGAAGAATTTGGAGAAGCGAGAGGTTGGTTGTCGCTGGGGTCGATCGGAGTCTGAGCCGCTCAGGACGAGGACGACTCCACCGATGAAAGTAGCGGCCATGTTGAACAAGAGCCACAAAAGCCAGACGAAGAAGTACTTGCGATTAATCTAGGCAATGGTCAGATCTGGGTCTTGATAACTGAAAGCAGGCGTACGGCTTCAGCTGTCAAAGGTATGCCGAAAAGGACTACCACAGTGCTTGAACTGCAGGATCGTTCGGCAAAGTAAGGTGACGTAAAGAGCAGGATGGCGTAGGACCACTGCAACGCCACTTGTGCGAGGAGAGCGACACTGAGGACGATTCGTTGATATGTAATTTCTTTTTCCGATCGGAGCGTGTTCTGGTGCGTGATTGCCATCAATATGAGAGTCATTGTCGCCCTCTTCCATCTCGTATGTATCTGGAACTGGTTCATCCATGGGAGCGATAAACTCGTCCTTGAACTCAGGTTCTTGGGCAGCATTTTCAAGCTGATGGGAGCCTCTGCCCTCGAGTTGCTCCTGAAGTCGCTGCTGTAGAGGAACGACCATCCCCTTCTCACGCCAGATTGGACATAGCGGTGCCACGGCGAGCGATGCGAGTGAGGAGAGCGTCGCAAAGTTAAGCACAAGCGTCGCGTGGTACAGGCTGAGCTGGAGCTGCTTCTTCTGCACCATTGCCGGCACAATGATTGCTGCAGTCAATAGGGTCGCCCCCCTGCGCCCTTGAGTGAGCAAAGCCCTGGTCACACGACCTCTCGTACGCACCATGCTGCTCCTGGCGAGTCCTCGGGTGATAGCGCAACAAGACATGTGTTGAGAGCAGCCTGGAAATAGAAAGCAAGCCGGACGCCAAGCCCTGCACTGAAGATACGTTGAAAGATACGTTGAATCCCGGTGGAAGCAAAACGGGGATAATTAACGTCAGCGGCGCCGCGCAACCTGCGAAGCCAGGCACGCGGGATCGACAGCTGTGATTCGCGGAAGCATCGTCTCCGACTCGAACCGGCTGCTATTTCCCCGCGTTCGCTCGATGGTCCGGACAGTGCGACTCACAGATCAGCATTAGGACATATCCCGTAGCACTGGGCGCCATCCCGCGTAGTCGCGCAGTAGAGCTCGGCAATGAGTTCTCGGTCCAGCGAGACCGCCTCCTGTGGACATTGTCAATGCGTGTGGCGCATCGCGAGGCACACTCGACCCACCCCAAACGCCTGCACGAGGCTGGTGTTGAGAGCTGCGAGTACGCTGCTGGTTGTGGCATTCATCGCAGGAAACTCCGGAATGGAGAGACGGGAGCAGGCGTTTCCCATAGTGGGTTGTGATCACGATAAGAGGCAAACCCGTGTTGCTGCCATTCAGTAGCCGCTCTAGCTGCTTCCGCCCCTTGACCTCTTGCCTCCCGGAATGGAGTCGCGCAGCAGATTGCGCGAGCGCTGGTTTGACAAGGTCTCACCCTTGCCGCCTCAATTATCACTCCAGTGCGTGCACGCAAGCAGTGTTCATTCCCGGTTCCAGGTCACTGACTACGGGCACACAAATTACACAGACACAGTACGTCTCATCGCACGCTATACCGCTGCCGCAGTGCAACTGAACCTCCGGTATCGCGTAGTTAGCGCCATTTCGATATGTGCGTGCGCAGATCCCGCGCGTTCGGTGATCGAACTTGGCTTCGTGCTCACAGTGTTACGGCAGGCTCAGTCATCGGAACCGGCGTGTTTATCTGTGCGCAAACCACTGATGCTCTCAATCGTACTTCTAAACCAGCCCTCAGCAACGCTCTCGACCTCGCTAAGAGTATGTCGTGGCAGCAACAGGGGTGAGTTTATCGATATTAATTATGTACTAGCAAGCAGGCCCTGGAGGAGTGTTCATTGTTTGTCTACCTCGATTGACCTCTGCCGAAAACAACTGAGAGGTCCTCAGGCATACGTTCTCACGTCAACTATTGTCTATGCCACTTCGACCTCGAATGCTGAGATGATGGCCCATATGCCCAACGTCGGCGGCCCTGTGAGTAGTACCTGATTTACCCACATTAGCCCCATTGCAGGCGAGATCTCGCTTAGCTTGACTGACCTAGACCGCAGGTTGGACTGGCGGACGTTTTCGTTGACCCTGCATTGGTCCGTCAAACCCGCCTCGAACTGACATGACCATTCTTAACCTTCATTCAACAATATTTAGGGGTTCGCTTTGGGCTGGGGAGCATGGTAGGCTTATGTTATGCGAGTCAAGTTCCTCATTTTACCAAAGTATCAAAGGTACCATTGGGCAATCATCATTCCGGTGCAGATCGCTGCTGCTGGACGCCTCATGAAGTCTTATATCTCCACCTCGGTCACAGCGCCAGCAACGTGAGCGTTCACTGGTACCTCTATCCTGAAGCTGCTGCTAAACGCCCACCCAGCATCCTTTATTGGGTCTCTATAGCTGCATTTGTGAGCCTGTTTGCTTTGCGGTCAGATTCGCTTTGTTCACGTCAGGAGACAGATTGCTACTGCTGTTGGCCTCAACTTCCTTGGCGCAAAGAAATTTGGTAACATCCATATCGCGTTCGCTGTCATGAAAATTGGGGCTCTTGTGTTGCTGGGTGCGTATCCTTACCCACAGCTGTACCCAAACTCATGGGCTTAGCTATTTCAACTTTCATAATCGACTGGTCGCCGGTGTCGGCGTGCAACACATTTCCGGCGCCCGAGGGTTGCCCCAAGTTCAACGCTACCCTCGTGGATTCACTTCCTTGTGTGTCATCTCATGGAGACTCTGACGAGTTCACCATCGGCACCACGTACTGGAGGTGTCCAGGTCCATTTGGTCAACCATTTGGGACAAAGGGTTCCACCGGTAGCTTTCTTGGGGTGCTGCAAGTTCTCATCCAGGTCTGTACTATCATTGACTCCGCTCAGATTCACTCACGTCTTACCAGGCCGTATTCTCCTTCAATGGAGTGGAAGTGGGCAGTGTGCCAGGACGAGAGGTGAGCTCGTCACAGCTTTTCTTTTTCGACTGAACTCAGATCATCGCCAGGTCAAGGATCCTACCAATGTCAGTGTCTTGTTGACACATCCTGATATACATCTAATCTCAGCGCAATCCTCATAGAACATTCCGCGAGCAGTACGGCGTGTATGGCTACGAGTGTATGTGCTTCGCCGTGTGGCATACCCAACCTTATTCCTCTTGCAGAACGATTCTTTACCTCACTGCCGTCTTGGCAGCAGGTTTTGTCGTGCCTTCAAATCATCCGAGCTTGAAGAATGCTCCGAGTATCACGGGGTCGCCGTGGGCAATAGCCTTCGCCACCTCAACAACGAACCCATTTGTGAGCGTGATATCTCCTCTTTGAACACTCACTGACGCATTGAGGAAGCCGCGATACATTCTCACTGCTATCTTCATGCTCAGCGCGCTCAGTGCAGCCAGTAGCGACATCTTCGTTGCCTCTAGGTATCTCTTCTTTCTCGCTCGCCGCGGCCATGCACCATGGGTTTTTGGCTCTCTATACAAAAGCGAGCCCACGCTACCTGAGCTCTCCATGATGGGGTACAGACTTTCTCACGTCTCGCAGCCTCCGTCCGCCATATCACTGAGACAGCAGACACCAGAGACGCGTCATATTGCGCTTGCCGGCGAACCAGTGCTCGCCTACAACTCGCCATCCACGCCAACAATGCGCCAGATGAACCCCTGGGGCCCCAACTCTCCCGAAGGTGGATTCCGTTCGCCAACGTCACCAGATAGCGCCCACGCTCTGTTACAACCTCACCGTCGCATGTCATCCGTATCCGGAGCAGTGACTTCTCCTGCAATTTTGCTCGTGAAGCCGGCACCGCCAGTTCTCAACGATCACAGACCAAGCACACTGATCATGCCGGCATCACTGTCGAATACGCTATCTCGTTCGAGGCCAACCACCGGACAGTCAGCCTCATCGGCCATTTCTCAACCGCTGACGGTGCATACAACGACCACGCGAGTGAATACCGGACAGTCGACCGCTACAAGCGGGCCATTCGGGAGAATCTCACCCAGCGACGCTGAGAAGAGCCCGATTATGCCAATCCCGCAACCGGCGTCTCCGATCTCACATCGCCCACGACTGCGGCGTGCGAACACAATTATGACGCTGGCACCACCTGAAGTGGTGGTTCCATGGGTCGGCGTTTTGTTTGGAGGCGTAGTTGGGCTGTTGGTGTTCATGGCACCGGCAGCGCAGTCAGACGCACGAGTGAAAACGGTGCGCTGAATGATAGGCCCAGGCCTCCGACGACTCGACTGATAATCCTCTGCTCAGGCATTCAATTTCTTTACTCAAATGACGAACTGTGCCTCTCTCGTTAGTTGGATTGGAATGCTGATCACTTACCTCCGATTCTACGCCGGCACGGAGTACGCCAAGAGCAAAGATCCAACATTCGAGAAAACACATGAGGAAAGCTTATACAACAACCGGGCGTGGGGGCAGCCTTGGGTACGTCACTCAGCTTGTGACTCATATCAGTCTGATATAACTTTACCCAGGTCGCAGTGTATGGCCTGACATGGTGTACTCTTATCTTGCTCGGGCAGGGATGGTCTGTGTTCACCTCGCCGGGCGTTATGCGTATCGCGGAGCTACAGTCAGATCCTGTTATTGTCGTCAATCCCGAGGTTGGCGCATTTGCGGTTGCCTTCTGCGTCGCATATCTGCCTGTGGTGCGCCTGCTCAAGTTAGTACTCAGCAGCCAAGATGCAACTAACGAGCGCTTTCACATGCAGGCTCTCTTCCTCCTATTGTACTTTGGGTACAAGTTGGTATACCAAACGCCATTCGTCGCTATAGAGAAGATGGGGTTCGCTCGAGGAGATGTACCGCCTCCTTCAATCGAGCCATCGCCGACGACTCTATGGGAAAGGATCTACACTTTTATCTTGTGATTGGATGCTTCTGCGCAGCTACTCCACTCTCCATGCATCTATGACTTATTCTGCATATCTTTTGCCCTTTGTAGCACATTGGTCCACTGTGACTCATAATGCTATAACGTCATGGTTGATCCGTCAACATCCTGTACTGTAGATCATCTGTACCATCACGATTTAATCACAGTGCCATATTTCTCTGCGAAATACACACCGGGCAACCAAGATTTGCTAGCTACTCGAGAGTTTCGGTGGTATTTACACGCTTTCAATCTCCGGTGCGTTCTTTCGTGAAGTTTCATAGATACAACAATATACTATCAAACAGACAACACTAATATCCGATTCTCCTATTTCTCGTGGGAGGCGTACGAAGTGAAGATGACATCCCTTCTGGTGGGGATGCAGGAATATCCGCAAGTGACCTCGGCGGCTGTAAGAGTAAGCCCTGTTCCGATCCATCCGGGGTACCCAACACGCCTGTATCTTCGCTGAGCCTTGCAGACATGCGATCCGGGCTGCCAGTGAAAGCGCCTGCTTGTTCCGGACCCCGTAATACGATCTTGGAGCGTACGCCGCCGAACCACCGGTTGTTTGCCACGACGATAAGCTGCCAAATTGGTACAAAAACCAACAGAACGGCGGCAACTTGTCCAAAGCCCCACTCGCTGTTTTCGGCGTCGCTGACGAAGCAGTTGTATGTTTGTTGCACCTCAGCGTTGGCGAGGAAGCCGAGGGCGAATGCTAAGGCTGAGGCCATTACGACGCGCCGCCGCAGAGGTCCATCCCGAATGAGGCGCTTGAGGAGGTAGATACCGTAGTATAGTCGCGTCGGTAAGTCGGCGTCGTCGTCGGGCTGTCGTTCCTCGTCTTGGGCCTTGACAGAACCGCTCACGACCAAAAATACGCCCCACGCGAAAGTCACTGTCATGTTGAAAGCAAGCCAGAACACCCAAAGGCCAAAATATTTCCCGTTCAGCTGGAGTGAGTCAGAGCACATTCAAACTCCTTGACCCGTAATACGACTCACATCGATTGCTTGCAGCGGTATCCCGAACAACGCAACGACTGTATGTTTGCTGCAGGAAAGTTCTGCATAGTATGGCGATGTGAAGAGCAGGACAGCGTAGGACCACTGTAATGCAACTTGGGCCAGGAGCGCAAAGCTTAACACGATACGCTGATATGTGACATCCTTCCTCCTGCTAGGAGGTTGTTCTGCTGCGTCATCGTCTTCCTCTCCTCGGGCCTGGTCGTGTTCGCCACCCACGACAGAGTGCTCGTCGTCCGATACATCAGAGAGCTCATTTGCGAACTCGGGTTGGAGAGGAGAGGACACATCAAAGAGCGGGGATGATTCTGGAGGAACCTGCTGTCGTCCATCGAGTTGTTCATGCAGGCGTTGTTGTAGTGGAATGCTCATGCCCTTTTCGCGCCAAATAGGACATAGCGGTGCGACCGCCAATGATGCTAGCGACGATAGTGTGGCAAAGTTGAGTACGAGAGTTGCATGATATAGGCTGAGCTGGCCCTGCTTCTTCTGCACCCACGCAGGAATTACAACCGCAGACACAAGAAGGGTTGCTCCCCTGAATTATCACTGTTAATTGCGCTCAAACAGCCATCTTGTGCGCACCAAGCAGCTCCAGGGGAGTCTTC
Organism: Auriculariales sp. MPI-PUGE-AT-0066; assembly: GCA_020744175.1. Classification (NCBI taxonomy): domain Eukaryota; kingdom Fungi; phylum Basidiomycota; class Agaricomycetes; order Auriculariales; species Auriculariales sp. MPI-PUGE-AT-0066. Next base: position 108,885 of record JAGTJP010000068.1, read on the forward strand.
CGGAGAGACAGCGACGAGGAGTGCATTCAACGCCGCCTGTAGGTAGAATGCTAACCGTACGCCAATTCCTGCGCTGTATTACACCTCGTTCAGCCGAGTATTAGAGATTCATTAAACCGAGAATTAGACCGAAAGATTAACGACAAGGCACAAAGTGCGACGGTCGCGGGATACGGATGCATCGAAGGGTCTGGCGCTTCGCCCACACCCCATAACGCGAGTCTGTAAGAATGCCTGCTGTACTCACAGGTCTGGGTTTGGGCAGATGCCATAGCAGGTGTTTCCTACTCTGTTCGAGCTGCAGAATATATCGGCCAGCAATGCACGTTCAGCACCGGCCACACTGCTGTCCCACTCGATGGTTTCCTGCATGCAGGCAATCAGTCAAATCGAGTTACGCTTCACTGCACTCGCACATTGAATATGGTCGATAAAGTCGAGTTGAGGGTTTCGAAGACTGCCAATCCGTTGGGAATGGCTGGCAGTCCGAGATGCGCGCACGCGTCGTACATCGACGGTGATAAGAGCGAAAGGAACTGTATTTGCAGATTCAGACACCGCACCACCTCCCTTTCCCTTTTACACTCTGACTGTGCACAGGGTGATGGAGACCCGTAACAAGTTCCGCGAACGGTGGCTCGACAGAGTCTCTCCGCTGCCATCACAAGTCTCGCGACAGTGCGTCTCACTACCATCTCCTCTCCGCTTGCATTCAAACCTCCTGTGCCGCTGAACGTCATGTAGACATCGTAAGTCCTCGTATCGTGTCAATGCGATACGCTAACCCACACGGCTAGTCAGCGCTATTTCGATTTGTGAGTGTCGTGAACCTCTTCGAGATGGAAAGTACGAATTCCTGATCAAATTTGGCAGGCTCAACTATAGGCTCGGGCCTCTTCATTGGTATGTACTTTGTGTGCCCCGTGTAACACCCTGACATTGGACAAGCGGCCCTCTCCAACTCACTGAAGGTACGCAATTGCTCACAACCTATTCAGTGGGGTTGCGCTCAACATCTGGACTACAGATGGCTGGTCCTGCTGGAGTTCTCATCGTGCGCGCTTTGTAGGAACCGATGTTTCAAGCTCAAAATTCGGTAGGCTTACATCACAACCTCCACTATCGTCTACGCCACATGCATATCTAATGCGGAAATGGTCGGATTCATGCCAAATGCGGGCGGCCCCGTATGTCCATCCCATTCATTTGAGCAAGTGTGGGATTGTTAACTCCGGACTTCCTGAAGGTTGGGCTCGCCGATGTCTTCGTCGACCCTGCGCTGGTTTGTGTGGTTCACCTTTCGCACCATTGCTCAAATTTCCAAAGGGATTCGCGCTTGGGTGGGGTGCCTACTACCATTGGTCTATCATGATTCCGGCGCAACTCGCTATCGCAGCGAAACTTGTCAAGTCTTACGTCGCGTTAGAGGTCACAACACGAGCAACGTTCGATCATTCTCATTTGTCACGTGCCGGAAAACTCACCGCCTTGCAGAATTGTGTATTATGTGTCAGCTGGTATCTTTGTGCGTGAGTGTTCTGCAGCTAGTGCTTTCGTTCATGCCAATTTCAGCTCGCTGTGGTCGTGGCGCTCAATTGCCTGAGCGCCAAAAGGTTCGGAGCCATACATGCTGCATTCGCGGTATTAAAACTAATCTCACTAGCCGTCCTCAGTAAGAGCTTTGTATGCCTTAAACCCAAATATCTAACGCGTACAAGTCTTCTCGGTAGTAGTCATTGACTGGGCCGGGGTGCCTCTTTGCAATACATGGCCTCCACCTGAGGCCTGCAATGTCCCAGGGAGCGCGGAGACTTTTGCACAACTCCATATAGGAGGTCTCTACTGGCGACACCCTCGAGGACCGTTCGCCGAGCACCCATTTGACATTGGCGGCCGCCGTAGAGGGAGCATCATGGGCATCTTCACTGCGCTTATCCAGGTGCTACTTTACTGTTCAAGACTCTCAACTCCGCTAACACCTGTCAGTCCCTCTTCGCCTTCAATGGAACCGAAGTCGGAAGCATTATTGGGCGAGAAGTGTGTTGCAGGCCATATACAGATTCCGCATATTGACTTACTCGATAACAGGTGATCGATGCCAGCAGAGTTCGTCTGCTTCATAATAAAATATACAGTGGCTCATCAATAGACAGAACACCCGCATTGTCGTTCGTCGTGTCTGGCTTCGGGTGTGCGTCCCTTCGTTGTCACCATTATCTGAACCTGACCCTTCGCAGCACGGTGGTGTACCTATTGGCTGTCGTGGCAGTCGGGCTCGTAGTCCCTTATGACCATCCAAATCTCGGTGGGACACCATCAATCATGATGTCTCCATGGACAATTGCCTTTGCTACGGCGACAAGAAGTCCTGCGGTACGTCTGCGTAAGCTGCAATCACTCGATTTTTTTTTTTTGACGCTATTACCAGCCGCGATACCTTTTGACCATCATATTTGTGTTGAGCGCCTTGAGCGCGAGTAGTGCAGAAATTTGGATAGCCAGTCGCTGGCTTTTCTTCTTGGCGCGCCGAGGACACGCCCCACTCACACTCGGATCCCTTTACAAAGGTGGCCGACGATACCCTGCGCTGCCGGTGGCCGAAGCTCAACCGCGGCCGGATGTCGTGCGAAAACCTTCAGAAAATTTGCCGCAACCTGCAATAGAGATGAACACCCTCGGGCTGGGGCTGACCGGCTTGCCCCCTTTGGAACCTATTATCGAGTCGTATGTCACTCCAGCCACACCTACTACGTCAGAAGCAGACCTTGGAGAGTCTTACGGATCACCCTCCACGCCAGAGAGCGCTCGTCGTTTGCTTCCATCGCATCACCGCCTACCATCGACCGCACCGTCGTCTATTTCATGGTCGGTACCTGGGCACACGGCTGAGGCAAGCAATGGTTCATCGAGTAAGCCGGTGACGCCGCGTTCCGTGCGCACAACAGCGCTGCCACAACCAACCCCTATCATGCGAAGTGGCGCTGGGCCGTCCAGATCTACCAACAGCCCAACAGTGAGCGGAGCTGCTCCTGCTCCTGCTCCTGCAAGTCGCAGGCAACCAAAACGGACCGAAGCCACTGCACGCGCTCCGCCACCCACTAGGGTCATTCCTTGGGTCGGCGTGGTATTTGGCGGTGCGATCGGATTGCTGGTTTTCATGGCGCCTGCTGGGCAAACAGATTCTGGTGTAAGCTTGGTGAGCGCCATCACAGATATTGCCACAATCCAAAGGCATGCTCACTTACCCGCTTCACTATCTTATACTCAGACCTTCTCGTTCCTGGCTGGGATGACGAATTGCGCATCACTCGTCGGCTGGATCGGCATGCTCATCACTTATCTTCGATTTTACATTTGGATCTCTATTCAAGAAAAGAAGAACACGAACTTCAAAACAGAGAATCGAGACAGCCTGTACAAGAATCGCGCAAGGGGTCAGCCATGGGTCCGTACAAATCTTGTCTCTGCATGAATTCCTCCCTCAAGCGTTGCATAGGTTGCGATCTACGGCCTCTTGTGGTGCATTGTGCTTCTGCTGGGCCAGGGGTGGTCAGTATTCACTCTGCCAGATGCCAATCAGGTTGCACAATTAGAACCAAATGAAAATCCACCGAAGGACCCGGACATGGGTGACTTTGCCTACAATTTCTGCGTCGCATATCTACCTGTGGTAAGCCGTCTCGTGCCATGAACCTCGCAGCGCGGCGCACTCTCAACTGAGTTCGTTTCCTTACAGGCACTGTTTCTCCTGTTGTACTTTGGCTACAAGCTGGTGTACCAGACCAACGTGGTCAAGCTCGAACAGAAGAAGTTTCGAGTTCGTGTGCGCATTCCAGAGCCAGAAAATGAGCCGCCGTCACGGACAGTATGGGAAAGAATATGTAAGATATTGTTGTAATGCTGTAGTGGTCAAAGGCAAATCGTTGTGTCACATTCCAGCGTGATCGTGTATCCGAGCAAACTATTTTTCGAAACATCGGAACTCAAGGCAACTCAGCATCCCCTTTCCAGGACGCCCAGCTTGCTAGGCAGGCAGTACGGAGTAGATTCCGCCCATGGAGCCCAGATTACCACAGTTGACAACTTCCATCCTGTGGACCGTTAGCTAACATGCCTCGAATGCATGACTGGCACGCACTGTATGTCATGTCTGCCTTGTCTTCCTGCAGGGATTGAGTTCTCATCTTGGCGTTGCTGATCCCTCGGACTCACCAGGGCGACCAGCGTTTTAAAACTACTGCTGTTGACTTTGTGTTCCATTAGAACACTGTACCAATCTCCAGTAAAGAACGGAGTGTTTTGGGAGCTTGGAGCAACAATCTCCTCTTGCGCAACAAGACCGGTGTTAAAAGGTTCGCCAACGTTACCGAGTTTGACTCTACGTCCATCCAGTCACAAAGCAGGTGTAAGTCGCACTTGACGGATCGAAGTTGAAGTCTGCCGCTTCAATGGAACGGCGTTTGCTCGTCGGAAAGTGCCCGCAGATGCATCACTTGCTTTCCGCCTGCCGATTCCCGAACAGACAACCTCGTATTTGGCGATTGCCAGGTTGCAGCCACTAGCAAGGATGACCTTTCTAAACCTTATGGCGAATGCGACTCTTGGCTCTTGGGTCGTCGTGGTCAGCTCGCTGCTCGGGGAGGTATTTCGCAATGTACACAAAATGTGGCCCCAGTACCAGCATTGCGGGTCGGGTTTTTGCTTCGCTTGAGACTTTGGCGGCTACGAAACCAATTTATGATATGTATCATCCTCCCTCTGGTTCTGGAGTGCCAAGATGAGGGCCGTCTAGACCTGATGTGAGCTGGCTCTCTGATCATGCAAAGAGTCGCGGACAATTTTGAACTCCACATTTCTCTTGACTGATGATGGCTGCCAGGCAATTGCAGCTTTCGCCTGCTAAGCAAGGGTAAGCCACTTGTCAGCGACCTTGATAGCATGCTGAAGGAACGGCTTCGTCCACGGCGGCCAGATGATCAGCGTTTCACGTTTAAACGCTATTATGAGAGTAGGATATGAGTGCACCGAGCACATTTATGAAGGGACTGACTGAGATGAAGTTCTCATTCGGTCTGTTTTGCATCAGCATGCGCAAAGGTTTATCACGTACGCAATCATGATCTTGAAACCAACCGCTATCTGCTTCGTTTGGATCTTCCTCAAAATAATCCGCCCAATCGTCTCTTCCCGTGGGTACGAGCTCGTTATCATTGAACGTGAGACTTTCGTGCTTGGTCTTGTCCGTAGGCCAAACCCACCGCCCGTCCAAGCTACTGATGTTGGTGATGCTCCCGTAGAAGTGTCGCACCGAATTGAGAGCGTAACGGAATTTTGTGAACGGCGTGTCGTAGTCCGGCCCATCATAGTTCCATCGGCTGCCCTTCTGCATTGCATCCCCGTAGCCAGGTTGCGACAGCAAGGCTGCACCCGCTCTGCAGAACGGCGGCGCGCGGCTCATGGCGAGTTCGGCCTCGCAGTCGCCGAGTTCGACGTATTCGCGGCGGATATTTTCAGCCAACCAGTCACAATCAAAGAGCTTTGGTCCGAGTATGAGGAACGAGGGCATGGTCTGGTCGGCTCCTGTGCTGGTGGCAGCATAGCCCTCGAGAACCTTTAAAATGGCAGCGTCATCCTCGTTTTCGATGGCATCACACAGGCTCTGCTGTGTGGGTGTCAACGCAGCTACCGGCGGGGTGAGAGAAAGGTACTGACGTTGATGCTGTGAGGTTTGGCTGCAGAAGGTGGTGGTGCATCTTGATCTAATGCGGTATATGAGGGATCAATGTAAGGAGGGGGAACGGCTCGGACCGTTGACAGTACATCTCTTTATACATTTAAGAACAATAGTGCAATGAAGTATCTCTTTGTGGCGGCACGAACAGCCGCATGAGGCGCCTCTCAAGGCCATGGTAGCCCTGCGTGGTCGCGCGCGTGGTCATAATTGAGGGTGTTCTCGTTTGATTGGTTTCCAAGACATGAATGACGAACTGATTTTGAATAGCTCCGCGCCATGTTGTACGAGGCAATAGGTGTATTGCGTTGTGCCACAATGCACAACGCTCTACCTAGAGGTGACCATCAATCCTGACTTCGAAGGCCACTTTCATCCGACTCCCGTGGGAACTTCGTCCCTGCTCGTATGTAACTCATCAACCAAGTTTTCACGTTCACTGCAGCCGCTATAGTCATAAATGGAGTCCAACTTGCGGTTGCGGTTGTCATTGAACTGGTGTCTGGTGTAGAACAGCACTGCTACCAGTTTTTGGTTTGTGGTGTTTATGGCAGCGCAGTGAATAATCTATATCCAAACTGCGTGATATGCACGAAAGACCAGTATTCAGAGCTTTTGGGGGTGATCGCTGCGGACAATGGATGCGGCTCCGGGACAATCCGGACAATATGCGGAGTTTGAGACGCGTCAACCACGCTTTCTCTCCGCTCCTTTTTCTCCGCGCCACAAAAATCGCCTCAGGTCCGTACAAATCGGTGCTCCCGGCATACCCTTACGTCTCTGACCCAGTGGGCGTTCCAGATGGACCCAGCATCACTCGCCAGGCTCTTTTCGACCAGCTACGATGCGAACCCAAACGTCCGGCTGTCGGGTGAGCTCGAAATCCGCAAGGTATGCGCTCATCGCAATACTAAACTCGACGTCTATGCTTATCGCTCTTTTTTTCCGCGTCGATCAGTTGAGCACGCAGGAGGGCATGCTCTCGAATCTGATCCAGGTCATCGCTGCCGATGGGGTCGACGTGTGAGCACGCCCCAGCCACGCGCCGGCAGCATTCTTACATCAGCATTCAGCTCTGTCCGATTGGCGGCAGCCGTGTTCCTTAAAAACCGGATCCGGCGTGCGTACTTTGTGCCAGACGACACAACGCTCGACATCGCCGCGATCCCGGAGTCTGACCGCGTCGCCGTCAAGCAGCACATCTTCCCGCTCCTCGTCTCGGCTCCTTCTCGCGCCATTCGCGCTCCGCTCGCCGAGACCTTGCGGTGCCTCATCTCGCATGACTATCCGGACAAATGGCCGACCCTGCTCGACGAAATCAAGGCTCTCCTTGGCAGCACACGCATTCAGGAGGTCATCGCTGGCACCATTGCCTCGCTTGAGATCACCAAGGCTTTCCGGTATGCAGTTGCACTTGATCGAGTGGCTGTGTGCTCAGATCTTGCGCAGATACCGCGCCGGCGAGGATTTGGTTAAAATCGTTGTCCCGCACCTGCTGCCGCAGCTCGCAAACATCGCGCTCCAGCTTCTCGCCGCGCCACCGGCACCTCTGACACCACAATCGCCTGAGATCCCGCTGCTGCTGCACAACATTCTGAAAATCTATCGTCACACGATCTCCCAGCATCTCTCGGCTCATCAACAGTCCTCTGATTCCATTGTTCCATGGGGTCGTTTACTCTTCCAAGTCGTATCTCTTCGCCTCCCCAAGGAAGTTGTTCCCGAGGACCTCGAGCTGCGCGAGGTCTGCGAATGGTGGAAGGCCAAGAAGTGGGCGTATGCCTGCCTCAACAGGTTGTTCATCCGGTACGTAAAGACACCAGCCGGGCTGCCATGCATTAACCCGCTCTTAGCTTCGGGAACCCATCTCAGCTGCCGAAGGCCATGCAGGAGTATGAGCCGTTCGCCAAGCACTTTATTGTACAGTTCGCTCCGGAGATCTTCAAGGTGTATCTGCAGCAAGTGGAGCTGCTTATCAGCGGCCAGGAGTGGATCTCGCGCAAGTGCCAGTGCCACATTCTTTCCTACTTCACCGAGTCCGTCAAGCCGAAGACCACCTGGGAGCTCGTCAAGCCGCATTTCGAAACTCTTGTGTCGCGCTTCGTGTTCCCGCACATGTGCTTTACGCAGCAACATCGCGAGCTGTGGGAGTCTGACCCTGTTGAATATGCCCGCATGAGCATTGGTACGCCGTCTGTATATCCCTAGACCAGTCGCTCATCTCTTACAGATGAGTACGAGGAGTACTCCTCACCTGTGTCCGGATCGACCTTCTTCTTGCTATCCCTCGTCAAGTCTCGGCCCAAGGCGACGTTCCTGCCAATTCTCAACTTTGTCAATAGCGTGCTCAATGGACAGAGCAGCCCCGAGCAAAAGTATGGCGCACTTAAAATCACGTCTGCGCTCGTCGCGCACATGGTCCGAAGCCCATCCGTAAAGAGCAGCATCGAGCCATTCCTCACAATGCACGTCCTGCCCGCCTACTCCGCACCGGAAGGCTACATGCGTCTTATTGCCATGGACGTTCTCACCAGCATCGAGAAGCACGAGTATGAATGGAGTGCCGATGCCGCGCTCGAGCCGCACTTCCGCGCGGTTGTCGCGGCGCTCGAGGGTAACGATCTCCCCACGCGCGTCCAGGCGGCGATCGCGCTTGCCGAGATGGTCAACCTGCACGAGTCTGTGCGCCAAGCGGTCGGAGGCAACATCGGCAAGATCGTTCAGGGTAAGTAAAACGCAATCGGGCTGTTATTTCGATCGGGCTGAACGCGCATCTTAATTGCAGATCTGTTGAAGCTCTCTGACGAGACGGATATGGACGTGCTGAACAGCTGCATGGAGGCCATGGTCGAGCACTTCGACAAAGAGCTTATGCCGGTCGCGACTCAACTCACCCAGCGCCTCGTTGCGACTTATATGCGTCTTATGGCGGACGCTGCGAATGAGGACCCGCCGAGACGGAGTTTGGCATGACGCTTGACGACGTCGGCTCGGAGGACAAGACCTTCGCGTCTATGGGTACTGCCAAGACCATCCGCACTGTGAGTAACTTGGGAGTGACTTGAACAAGCCTGATGTGCTGGTTAGATCATCATGTCGCTTGAGAACCAGAAGGAGATCCTTCTCCAAGTCCAGGAGATTGTCGTGCCGATGGTCATCTTCACCCTCAGCCGCCAGAGCGGCCAGGCCCTTGGTACGTGTGCGAATTTCTAGTGATTGGCTGTACCTCATGCACAGCAGAGCTTTACGAGAATATGTTCGACATCGTCGACGCACTGACGTTCCACCTGCGGATCATCACGCCGAGCCTCTGGCCCGTCTTTGAGCTAACCTACCAGCGCTTCAAGACCAACGCTCGCGACTTCATCGATGGTGATTAGATCTTGAGCTTGTTCCAGCCAAGCCAGACGCTGACATATGTCTTTAGAAATGCTGCCATCGCTCGAGAACTTCATGACCTGGGGCCAGGACGTCTTTGTCGCACGGCCTGATTACCGCGCGATGATCCTCGACATTTACACATCCGTGATGCCTGACGAGCACCTCGGCGCAGCCGACCGCTGCGTCGCGTCCAAACTTATCGAGGCGCTTTTGCTCAACTACCGCGGCCACATCGACGACCTGCTCCCGACGATTATTGCGACCGCCGTCGCGGGCATCAAGACGCCGGACCAAGTTCGGAGCGCGCGTGTGGCAAACCTGCAGACGCTGATCAACACGGTGCTGTACAATGCGCCGGTGGCCATCGAGCTCATCGCGCGCTCGGGCCCGGGCGTCGCAAGGCAGTTCTTCGACGCGTGGTTCACGCAGGTGCAGGCCGCCGAGGGCCTCCCGACCGTGCACATGCGCAAGCTGAGCATCCTCGCGCTCAGCGAGCTGCTCAAGGTGCCGCCTACGGGCGTGCCGGACGAGCTGCGTGACGGCTGGACGGGCATCGTGGTGGGCGTTTTGCACGTCTTGAAGGGGCTGCCCGAGGCGCTTGCCAGTAAGTTCTATGGGCACCAGAATGAAACGTGGTTGGCGCTAACTTTGCCCGCGCTGCAGAGCGGAAAGCGCTCGAGGAGGCGTTCCAGCGCGGCGACGACGATTCGGACGATGATGAGGAAGAGCTCTCAGAAGTCGTTGAAGAAGAAGACGAAGGTACGCAGTTGTACAAGATGTTGAATTTCCACTGATCATCGGAGCAGAGGGTGATGTCTGGGATGAAGACTCCAAGTACATCGATTTCCTCGCAGAGGAGGCTGCACGCATGCGTAAGGCTCGCGGTACCAACGCAGACGAGGAGTCCGATGGTGATTCAGTCGACTCTGATCCCATCGACGAGGAGCTTGGCTATCTGAGCCCGCTGGAGCCCGTCAACCCTTACCAGGCATTCAAGAGCGCGCTGACCGGTCAGTCTTATTCATGCGAACACCGTGTTACGAACCCGGCGTTTGCTGACTGACATTCCCCCGATCAGTCCTGCAAACACAGAACCCGGCCGTGTATCAGGCGTCGACGACCTCGCTCAACCAGGAGCAACAGATGTTCCTCATAGAGGTTATGCAGATCGCGGATGCCCCTGCCGCCGCCCCTGCCGCATGAGCGACCGGACTCGCACCGCCTATGCTCTTCGTATCTCTCTTGTCTCCCCTGGATATATCTGGTTGCTAGCCGGCTTCACCCTGGAATTATTTTTCTTTCATGCGGGAGTGTCCGTGCCATGCGGCCACCACCGTAGCGGTGCCCCCGCCTTTCATGCCGACCCCTTCATGTCGTTACGATGGCCTGATGATATCTATAGTCTGCGATATCGAATTTTCTTTCCTGCAATGAGGTGACGTCAAAGCAAGAGCCGAACAGTTCAATATTGAGCTCCAAGTCCGGAGTTCCGAGGGACCCTGTCAAAAAAGAACCGTGCTTCTTTTCCATTGCCTCATCGACTGGTCATCGGAGTATACTGACGAAAGAGGAAAAAATACATGCGTCCTTGTTGAGATCGAGATCGAATAAGATGCACCCCTCAGTTGTGCTGTTGCGAGAAAAGGATCTGCCCATGGGCACAAGTGCCAGTGGCCTAGGTGGCAGGTGAAATTGAGACGCACGACCTTCCCCTATCACTTTGCCAAAGACGTCTTTCCGAAGTTCTTGAATCGTAAGTTTTGGTTCAGCGGGAGGGTCACATTCGTGGCTGGATGGGTGGTTTTTGTTGTGAGGTGCAAGATGCCGCACAAGGGCATAACCCCGAACGCGTCGTCGTGCTTGAGTGGTACTGTTTGCAGTTCATGCAGTTATCTAGATCTTTTCATATGCTATGGGAGCCCTCTGACGCGAAACAAGGATATGAGCAATAGGCCGAGGAAAGAGCACTGTCGCGCTGTTCAGGCTGCGTCAACGCGAATCTTGACAACGCGGGCACAGCGCCCTAGAAGATTTTGAAGGGGACCTGTGTGGGCGGGTGGCGACACGCGTGCCGAGTCCGCGTTGTTAGGCAACCTCCGACCCGCCGGTGTGACGGTATATAAACAGGACACGCTCTTGCGTTCCTTAGACCCACCACCGAAGATCACTTCACTCACCCGTCCGCGCCGCCCGCCGTCTACGCCGTCTAGCAACTACTACAATGTGCTGGAACCTGATTACCTACGCGTGCGGGCACGTAAACCAGTCGTTCTCGCTCACGTGCAAATGCCAAACGCGCTGTAACGATATGTCGGCGTCGATACGTTGCCGACCCGCCTGTTGCGGGCCTACCGCCTCGGAACGGGCAGAGATGACCGCCGTCGTGTCCTAGCGAGAGAGAGACCACGAGAGAGAGAGAGAGCGCGCGAAAGCACGTCGCAGTCGGTGAGTTGCATTGTCTATCGTGTCGGCGCCCGCAGCAGCAGCAGTGAGAGCTTACATTCACGCGCAGTCCCCCATTACCATTTTGGAACGGGAATCGCTAATTTCACATGACCCCGATTACTCACACGACCCACGCACGACCTAGGACGACGACGACGCTCGGCGGGATTGTGTTCCCCGCTGACATCCTGTCGACGCCACTTGCATCTCCAAAGGGCTGGCGGTCGCAGTTGACGTCACGCCTCCCGACATCGCGCTCTCGCCCCTCGCCGTCACTGCATTTTCTTGCCCACCGCTGTATTGTTTGCCCCGTGCCTCCCGAAGCTCTCTCGCAATAACCCTCTCCTCGTGTACTGTAATCTAGTCCCCCGCCTTGCCGTCATTGTTTTTGTCTTAACCCCGTAGAGTATACCTCCTCGTCATATCCTCGTGTCATCGTGCCCCCTCCCCTCCCCCGTCATCCGCAGTAGCCGCCATCGTCACTCTCAATACTTGCCTATCTCGTCCCGCTTGTCTCTGTTATCATCACCTGGGTTGTTGGATCTTCCGTTGCACAGTCTCGCTTTGCACGCACCTCGCGCATTTTACAACACACACACACGTATCTTAAAACCACCGCCGCCCTCTTCGCACTTTCGCCGTGGACGCTTCACACGCACCCCACTCAATCAATCAAAGCTTTATGTTTCCAATCGCACCTTCTGCTCGGTTCTGGGTTTGTCTCGAGTCTAGAAGAACCTTGATTGCGAAACATCGCGGCAGGTTGTCTGAATGACGACTGCGATCGCCCTCCCGCGGGCATTATTGGCTTTACCCAGGATATCTCCCTGAGACTAGACCAAGTCCGGTGCGTCAGGGTGCCGATAAGCCCGTCTAGTTCCCTGGTGAGCGTCCCGGGAACGCCGGCGCCCGCGGCGGCCTCACTGTCACTGGTCAGCTTATTACTCCTTCGGGTCCCGTGCTCTCTCCTGTCGACGTCCTCAGTACATCTAAGATCTTGACCGATCACTGATCTGCAGGGCCGGTCCGAAGCTGGCTTTGCCGCAGAGGAGTCGCTGCATGTTTACTTGACTTGTTACAAAATGTTAGCATTCGACAGACACACATGACACAAGTAACATGTAACAAGCGCGCCCGCCGCCCGTTGGCCGGGTCGTTCCGTCGGTCGCGCGCTCCGCCTGGCCTGGGCGGCTGTCCTGTTGTTGTCTTTCTCATTCGCGAAATAGTCGCGCGTCACGCGTCACCCAGAGCGGGAGCCAAGCGAGAACGCGGTGCCCAATTCTTTCCTCCACGTACGTTGTTGCCTTGCCGAGTGCATGCATTTCCAAGAGCCATCGGCACGTTACACGCACAAAGTATAGAATCACAGTACATGTCGGAATTCAGGGGCAAGTTTATTATTATAAGAGAGCGTGACACAACTTGTCCCACAACGCGCGAGGCGGAGGTTCGTCGATATATTCCGACGAAGCAACAGGATGCACGACATCCTCGTTGCGAAGGTCGACAAAGTCCGTCTGGTACGTGAGCTTATAACCAAAGTACAACATCAGCAAAAGTCCCTGCGCGTTCGGTAAGAAGAAGCGTTTTTGAATTCCTGTAAGACGAGAAGATTGTGAGGAGCCGGCACGTACCACGGGCAGATAGGCCGCGCAAAAGTTCCATGCAAAGTCGCCGAGCTGAGGGTCGGGCAGTTTCTTACCATGGCTGAGTTGCGCGAATTGGTTCGCGTCGGGGAGGACGAAGACGAACCAGCCCTGCCCCAAGAACAGCACCGTGCACAACACCAGTCCGTACACCGCGACCTAAGGCAAGGAAGATGCATAACGTATGAGTGCCGAGATCGCAATCACGGCAACTGGCGCTCACCCAGGGCTGGCCTCGCGCACGGTTCTTGTATATCGTCTCCCCATTGCGTTGTTTGAAGTTCGGGACTCGCTTTTCTTGGTGCGTCGTCCACATGTAGAACCGCAGATAAGTGATCAGCATCCCGATCCAGCCGATCAGAGATGTACAGTTGGAGAGGCTCGTCAAGAACTTGAATGTCTGAACACATCGAGAGTCTGTGAGTGACAATATATCATCGCGACGACAATAGACACATACCGAGTCGACTCGTCCATTCGTTTCTGCCGCGGGCACCATGAAGAACAGGAGACCAATCACGCCTCCGGACAGGACTCCGACCCAGGGAATGGCGACCTTAGGATGATGTTGGGATTGGCGCGAGACGTCATGTCGCCGTCTCGTCTCAGCAGTATATGCTGCTTCTATTTCTGCGGTTAGGGATCCGCCGCTATCACCATCAGTAATAGGCTTAGCACCGATTTTGATGTAAAGGTTGGGTGTCATGGCGGTACCGTATATGTTGTATGTTGGTAGTGGCAGAGAGGGGGCCGTGGTAGCCTCACTGTTCAACGAAGACCCACTGGCACCGGGACGACTCCTCAAGCGAACATGACGCGTAAAGTAGTCCGTCTCAGTCGACAAGCGGCTGCTACTAGGTGACGGGGAAGGTTGCAAACTGTCAGAATCAGACTGTCTGCCAAGGGATGTCGTCGGCGTCGTCGCACTTGAATGTATGGTCGATGTTTCCGGTATCGGCATCGGCATCGGCGGTGGAGTCGGTGGGTGGATGATCAGAGGGATTCCTTTCGACTGACTCGGAATGTCGACCATCTCGATCTCTGGCTCCTTCGATGCCAGCAGAGGAACCGTGTCGTCGGTGTAGAGGGAACGAAAGATCTGCGGCGCGTGTCCGCGAAGGGCGAGGAAGAAAAGCCATCTACTGGCGAACCAAATGTTCGAGCTCGCCGCGCTTAACGCGCTGAGCGAGAACAAGGCAACGAGAACGTAGCGGGGCTACAGTCAGAGATGAGCGATGAGCGAGAAGAAGAAGATGATGATGAACAAAAATCTGGACGTACTATCGGACTTCTCGTCGCTGTGGCGAATGCGATTGTCCACGGCGATCCACCGATTGAAGGTGCCTTCTTCAGATCTTCGTGGTCGGATGGTACCACAAGCCCTGCTGCCGCAACCGCAAGTACATATATTACAGTGCTGTCATATAGTTGAGTCTCGACACGTTGTGCCAAAAAAAAGATGCAAAACTTACATTCGGAGCCACGTTCGGCGGACGGCGATCCTAGTGTTCTACTCATACGTCAGGTACAAGTCAAAGATGTGTGATAGGAGACGAACCGTGGAAGGATTAATCAACTAATACTAAATCAGCTGTTTTTGTACGGAATATCCGAGCGTGCAACATACTTCACGTCCCATGATGCTCACTGCTTCCGTGCCATTGAAGGCGAAAAGTGACTAGTATATGATCTCATCAGAATATGAAGACAGACCGGTTGGAATGATCTCACCTGAATCAGAACGTTGAAAATACCCATTATTTGCCCTTTCGCCCCGCGAATGTTCAGTATTTGTTGGGAAAACGGACCCGGTCGTCGCCAATACGATGCGCCAATGTAAATGCTGCTCAAAGTCTCTATGCTACCTGGGATATTACAGCCTTGCGGGGCCGGGAATGTGTTGCAGAGAGGGACGGGTGCCAAAGCGATTATCAATGCTGAGACGACTTGTGCCACGGGTCAGAGTTTTTGCTTGACTGCCGAGGTGGGAATGCTTACTTAGAATTGCCAAGGTAGCTAGTTTTAAGAGGGCGAACACGCTGTGAATTGAACCCACTCTCTCAGTGCGTAGAGAGTTCATGGCGACGGCTGCAACCAACTGCACCAGGGTAAGCTAAAGCCCTTTTTGAATGCGAAAACTCACAAGCAGCCCGCCAATCACATTGAACAGAATCCTACTGAAAGTGACATGAAATCCTAAGGACGAGCGAGTTGTCTCACGAAGTGCGAGACGAACGTTGATTCTCGTGACGAGACTGAAAACGCCAAGGAGGACTTGATAAGATTGGCCGCAACACCAAGATGATCGGGGATTAGAATCGCCCAGTCGTACCACGAGCCCCAGCCTATAGTAAATCCCTATCAAAGGATTCAGCGAGAGTTTAGTTAGGGGTGAACTAATGAAATGACCAGCGCGGGGTCCACGAAGATATCGGCAAGGCCAACCTTCATCAAAATGTCAACCCGCGCACGTGAGCGAGTTTTTGTAGTTAGTCACTCACCAATCCGCCCACATCCGGCATGAACGACATCATCTCCGCATTGGAGATGCATGTGGCGTAGACCATGGTGGAAATAAAGATGTACGCCTGCAGAGAATGAGCTCACTTTTGCAAACATCCAGAAGAGGAGGATTCGCACGATCAGCACTCCAGCTGGGCCAGCCTGCTGTTGGAGGGGTCAGTGCACTCAATCGTCTCAGGAATCAAAAGAGCCTTGTACCTGCAAAGAGCTCGATAGTGTCACTAAAACAAATGTCAGCAAGTTCATAGAGCGGACGGACGGCCAACTGACTTATGAAAACACCTGTCCCGATGGTAGCACCTGCCAAGAACGTTCATCATTATCGTCACGCAATACACGGGTCCTCGACTGACAAATGGAAAAGGCGCTGACTATGTGAGGGTTAGCTCAATCTGCACGTGACTCTGCGGCACGGAGTCTTACGTTGTCTGTGTGGTATCGCGGTTGCCGTAAGATCGTAAGGTGTAAGTCACGTCAGACCTTTAGGAGAGACGAAGCGTGCTGCACGCACTGCCGTGAGACCCGGGCTGGCAGCGGCGAAGACCTGTCGTGCCACCTCATGGTCGTGTCGAAATTGCAAGAAATGAAGGGCGAAGAAGGATGAGCGGTGTTTTAACAATGCAGACATCACACTTTCCTCTTATCTGCAATATACACAACATGCGTGCGGAGCTGCTTTTCCGCTCGAAAATCAACACGCACGTCGGCCTATTGACGTATTATATCACAGGGCGGGTTCGTACGGAACCAAGCTAACAGTGCACCGACGCAGTCTCAACATCTTTACGTCCCCCCGTCACAGTCTCCGCAGCAGCCATCAGGAGACTTTGAAAAGCAGTACAATTTTATGTATGATATCAGGGTTTGCCTTTCGCCAATCTTGCAGATCGACTAATTGCTCTACTATACATGGTTAACGGGAAAAGACCTATCTTCAGCCACCAAACTTTGAGGTTCATCGAAGCTGAGTTTTTATTTGATAAAGAAATCATTGACACGCCCACAAGTCCCGATTTGGCATTTAACAGACATCCAGCGCCATTTATCGCGTGTTGTGCGCGACCGAGGGCGGCACACAGCCGCTATTTTTATTGCATCATAGCCACGAGAGATCAATAGCTTAGCTCACGATTGCTCATAATTTCTGAGCTATAGAATTAAGCTAGGTACGATCAGCCAATTGTCGTCTGGGCGTGGTACCTCATCCTGGGTATTCCAGAGCACCACTCATACATATATTCATTGCTGACCTCTGTGAGTGCCGTTTTCACGTGGCCGCGGCGATCCGAAGATATGGTCATAGCCAACACCTAGCGGGGAGGAAGAAAGTAAGCGACCCTGCGGGGGTGACCCCAAGCAATCCCAAATCTCCCATCACCGCACCTGGGTGAGCCCCTGCACTCTTCGTTACTGTAATTGGCCGCAATCCCCCCTGTTTTTTTTTTTTTTTGGAATCAATTGGCTGGCTGTGGTTCACGAGAAAACGATGTGGCTCTTGGACAAACATCTTGTGGTTACTTAGCACAATATTTATATCATAGTACAGCCTACAGAAAGGTATGACACAACTTCTCCCACGACGTGCGGGGTAAAGGTTCGTGAGAGTGTTCCTGAGGAGCCGCATAGGGGACATCCTTTTGCAAATCAACACATTCCGTCTGGTAGGTTAGCTTGTAGCCCAAGTACATCATCAAAGCAAGCCCCTGTGTGAGGATGTGAAAAGTTAGGAGGAGTGTTAGAAGATCTGATCGCCAAGCGCACCACGGGCAGATACGCTGAACAAAATTTCCACCCGAAGGCACCTAGCTGGGAGCTCGCGGGTAGTCTATCTTTGGAGCTCATTTGCGCGAATTGGTTCGCATCTGGGAGCAGAAATACTGACCAGCCTTGCCCTAAGAAGAGCACGGTGCACAACACTAGTCCGTACACCGCAACCTGGGAAGATGCAAACAAACCATCAGCAGAAAAGCAGAAATCATTATGATGAGAAAATCACCCAGGGCTGGCCTCGCGCACGGTTCTTGTATATTGTCTCCCAATTGTGTTCTTTGAAATTGGGAACTCGCTTTTCTTGGTGTATCGTCCACGTGTAGAACCGAAGGTAGGTGATCAGCATCCCGATCCAACCGATCAAAGATGTACAGTTGGAGAGGCTCGTCAAGAACCTGAATGCCTGAGCATCGAGTCTATGAGTCATAGTTGCCACCGTGCATCTGGACGACATAGACACATACCGAGTCGACTCGCCCATTAGTTTCTGCTGCGGGCACCATGAAGAATACTAGACCAATAACGCCTCCGGACAGGACCCCAACCCATGGAATGGCGACCTTGGGATGTTGGGATTGGCACGAGGCTGTACGAGGTGCTGTACGAGCAGCGCCGGCCGCTGCCGTTTCTGTAGTTGTAGATACAACAGATCCGCTACTAGTAGGCTTAGGACCCATCTCAGTGTCAGGATCAGGTATCACGGCATTCGGGTATTTGTTGTATGTGGGTAGTGGTAGTGAAAGGGCTGCAGTAGTCTCACTATGAAGCGAAGTTGTTGTGCTGAGATAACTCCCAGAGCGAACATGGAGCCTGAAGTACTCGGTCTCGCTCGGTAGGCGATCAATCGGCAGTAGAAGAGGTTGCAAGCCATCGTAATCAGCCTGCCAGTCAGTGCAGGCCGTCGAAAAAATCGGGCTTGCTGAATGCTCGCTCCATGTTGTTGACGTCGGCGGAGGAGTTGGTGGGATTATGATCGGAGGCAGTATTTCCATTGGCCGGATGTCGATCATTTCAATTTCCAATTCCTCTGACGAGGAAGACGGTGGCTCAAGAGTGTAGAGGGAACGAAAAATTAACGGTGCATGTCCACGAAGGGCGAGGAAGAAAAGCCATCTGCTGGCCAGCCAAATGTTTGCGCTAGCCGCACCCAACGCGCTGAGTGAAAATAAGGCGACGATAATATAGCGTGGCTGTAATGGCAGATGAGTTACTTGAATGATACGTATGTATGTTAGAACGAACGATTGGATTCCTCGTCGCTGTGGCGAATGCGATGGTCCACGGCGATCCACGTATAAAAGAGACTTTCTGTAGATCTTCGTGGTCGGATGGTACCACCAGCCCTATCGCCACGGCGGCAAGTATGTATATTATAGTGCTGCGCTGCAATTGAGACCGATGTGCTGCAGCCCAACGCAGAACCTACACTCGAAGCCACATCCGGCGGACTGAAATCCGAGTGTTCTAGTTGCACGTGAGATATGAGATGAGAGTGTGCTACAGCGGAACTAACTGTGGCAGGGTTTATCAACTACGGCAGAATTAGCCCATGCTATCGCGTATTCGAGCAAACAACGTACTTCTCGTCCGACGATACTTAGCGTCTCTGTACCGTTGAAGGAAAAGAGTGACTGGTGTATTACTGTGTCAGAATCTGGGCGCACATCAGTTGGCAGCTTCGCCGAACCTGAATAAGAACATTGAAGACGCCCGCTATACGTCCTCCGTTGCCTGGTTTGTAGAATAGTCCGAACTGAATCTGAGCAAACGGACCTGGACGCCGCCAATATGATCCACCGATATGGATGTTGGTCAAGGTTTCCTTGCTACCCGGAGTATTGCAGTTATGCGGCGGCGAGGAAGTATTGCAGAGAGGGACGGGGATCAAGGCAATGAATAATGCCGAAACAACTTAAAACATATCACATATGTCAAAGAGGGTGCAAACACTAGGAAAAGTGCTTCCTCACTGAGAACGGCCAAGGTGGCGAGCTTGACCAGCGCGAACACACTGTGGACAGAGCCAACTCTTTCGGCACGTAAACAGTTCATGAAGACGACCATTACCAACTGCAATATAGACATGAACCACAAAGTCAGGTAGATAAGCGCTCACTCACAAGAAACGCGCCGATCACATTGACTAAAGTTCTGCGCACGGTCAGACAGGCATGTTACCACCTAGTGAGAAGACGAACGTTGATTCTCGCGTTGGGGTCTCCGGAAAGACATAGGATGTAATCAGGTTTGCCGCAATGCCTAGGTAGTCTGGGATGAGAATGGCCCAGTTATACCTACATAGTAATGAGACGTTAAAATGCTCAAAGATATATGCCATACCACGAGCTCCAGCCTATGGCGAACCCCTGTTGAGGACTTTAGTGACGCTTTCTAGCGGATCCAGGGATGATCTCACCAGCGCAGGGTCGACAAAGATATCAGCCAGCCCAACCTTGAGACACACACACTAGTCAGAATATCGTCCTGTGCGTAGGAACAAGTCGCGTCGCTAGCTGCTTACCAATCCACCTGCATCAGGCATGTACGACATCATCTCAGCGTTAGAGATGCATGTGGCATAGACAACGGTAGAAGTGAAGGTGTAAGCCTGTGGCCAGCGACTTAGTCTTCAGATATCAGGCATGAACGGAGCGCACAAGTAGCACTCCAGCGGGACCAGCCTCCTGATGAAGGGTCAGCGCGCTTGATACATTTCATGGTTCGAGATACCGCTCGCACCCGCAGTGAGTTCGGAAGTGTCACTAATTGAGCGTCAGCTCTTTCGTTGGGAGCAAAGAAGTTACGGACAGATAAATATGCCAGTCCCAATGGTTGCACCTGGCAACGAAGTTCGTCAGGAATTTGGCACGAAGCTCTGACTTTGACGAACATATAGAGATGGCACTGACTTCGCAATGTCAGCTCTGATTATGACACTGCAGCATAGAGTCTTCTTACTTCTGCAAAGCGTTGAATTGCCGCAAGGTGCAGGTCAGGCCGTCGAATCATTCAGGGAAGCAGCTCGCTACACGCACTGGCGTGAGACTTGGGCTGGAAGTGGCGACGACTGGTCGAGCCACTTCATGGCTACGTGTGCAATGCGAACAAGTTGAAGGAGGAAGAGGTTGGGATGTGCGGTATCCAAACATCAACGTCAAGCGCAACGTTCACAAGTCGTGGCGCCCACGCTGGCTCGTTCTCCACGTCCCCGAAATAGGACATCCGAGGATCTCTGAGTCTATAGACCTGATCTTCCCCATAGGCGATCCACTGGGCTGAAATTCGGGCCTATAGGAGCATGTTTGGCTGATTGTCGAAGCGATTTTGTGCTTCCAGACGAAGCCTTGCTTGGTCCGCGCAATTACAACCAAATTGCCGAGCGCAACCAACCGAGCATTGCCCTTGCCGTGCCTGAACTTGGCGCTCCTGTCGGCGCTGTACTGAAGCACCGGCATCGCAAAAAATCCCTGTAGCAGGATATATGTTCGGGGCTGTCTTGTAAGCACCATGCATGGGCAAGATCACAAGTCAATTGTTAGCAAGAGGACGGAAGTCGGCAGACTCCTGATCAGCTCTTGCGCAACCATCGTACTTGAGCTGTGCTTTGACACTAGGCACTTATCTTCTTAGATTTTCTAATCTTCTCAATTTATGCTCGCACGGCAGTGGAGTGGCTGAGAAGAACAGACAGACCAATCGGCGGAGTGCCACCGACTAGCGTACCAGTGGTGATTCGATTATAATACAATTACCTTGCGGAGCAAGGTCTCTTCCTGTGTCGAAATAAGCTGTGCTGTGACGACTTCTTGCGAAATTTCTCCGCCTTGCGCGGCTGCTATTGCCTTCACTTTCGTATTGATTGTGTGACTCGTATCGATTCATATCGAAACTATGCTTTATTTTTAACATGAATAACCTGTATTGGTGGGAGTGATGACAGTACAGGTGGTTTATGTTGCCACAATTTTGACGTAGACTCCTTCCGTGTTTGCTTGTACCGTGTTACTGTTTGGTTGTACCCTCTTTTCTTCTGCCATTCTGCAGAAGCTATTCACGTCTTTCTGTCCACCTGTGAACAAGTATCAATCAGAATATTACGTATATTTCATTCCTAGTTCTGCGGTCGACAATGGCAACTTTTCGTGACCTCGTCCAAGTTTCTCAAACGCTGCATTTCTGTTCGCAAGGCCTCACATGGGTGAGTGCGAAGTAGTTTCTCTGGTGGGAGCCACAGAAATCTAATACTTTGTTTTCCTTTTGCCCTCGAGCAAGCGACGTAAACGTTGAATGACGAAAGTTCTCCGCCGGTGGCTGGTGTTGCAAGATCCACGATGACCGGGGCTATCATTTGTCCTTTTGAACGATAATCGGTGAATGCGTAAGCCCCAGTAATTGGCAGTTGCTGACGTTCAACAGTTTGTCGCCATTGCCAATGTCGATGTTAAAGAACGTGGACCGTACGGTGACTGGGATTACTCCATGTTCCAAAGTATGTAGTTGCTTTGCTTGAGTCGTTCGAAGCTTGACCAGAATGCATGCAGGTGGGTAACTACGTAGTGCATAACTTATCTTGCTTGTACATATTTTGTCGTGCTTCTTATGCGATCTTTCTGCTCACTTGCTCTCTCCGCAAGGTAGCATGCGGGCGACGCCCGCCCCTTCTAGTTTATAAGAGGGTCTGACAAAACTTGCCCCATAACGTACGAGGCGGAAGCTCTTCGCTCTGTACTTGAATTACACGATGGGTAACACCCTCGTGAAGGTCCACGATGCTTGTTTGATAGACGAGCTTGTACCCGAAGTAAAGTAGGAGAAGCAGCCCCTACGCAAAGATGCTATGTCAGCGACCAGCCCAAAGAAGACTCTACGAGGACGACGCACCACTGGCAGATAGGCTGCACAAAAGTTCCAGGCAAAGTCACCGAGCCGAGGATCTGGCGATATGCCATTGGGGTTCATTTGCGCGAATTGGTTCGCATCGGGTAGCACGAAAACAAACCAGCCCTGTCCTAAAAACAGTACGATGCACCAAACCAGTCCATACACCGCAACCTAAGAGAGTTTCAACTGAGATTTAGACTATCAAACGAGTAGCAATACGCGACGAACCCAAGGCTGCCCTAGAGCACGGTTCTTATACAATGTCTCCAAATTGTTTTCTTTGAAGCCCTTGGATCGCTCTTCTTGAAACCGTGTCCACACGTAAAACCGCAGGTAGGTGATGAGCATTCCCATCCAACCGATCAGCATTGTGCAACTAGAGAGCCCAGTCAAGAAGTTCATTGCCTGAGTCAAAGTTCAGTTGTACATGCGTGCGTGCCTCGGAAGAAATGAACTCACCGCACCGACTTGCTCATTGCTTTCTGCCGCAGGTGCCATGAAGACTAGGAGTCCAATCGCACCTCCAAGCAGAACGCCAGCCCAAGGAACGGCGGAATCCGGACGATGGGAGTGATACGAAGTATCCTGCGGTGTTCGACCAGCATGATCATTGGTTCCAGCCGCTGACGATGGTACTGGTCTGCTGCTGCGGAGAAACTCCGCGTATGGGTCGAAGGTCGTGTCATCGGAGTAGACCTTCTCTGTAGGCCACAGCGGGGAGGAAAATGCACCAGTATCGACTTTGTGTAAAGGCCATGTACTGGTACTGGTAGATTTAACGGAGCCAGAATGATGCAGCATGTACTCGACCTCGCTTTCTATGCGACTTTGAGGTGACAGGAGAGGTTGCAAACTGTCAGTATCAGATGGCCACCGACGGAGAGACGTTGACGCGCTCGCACTGCCTGAATGCAAAGTTGATGTTTCTGCCATTGGTGGTGGAGTTGGTGGAGTGATAATTGTTGGGATGATGATTGAGGACGGTTCCACGAGGGGACGGACGCTTGTCATCTCGATATCCGATCCCTTTGTTAACGGTGGTTTGTTGGTGTAGAGGGAGCGAAAAATAAGTGGCGCGTGTCCACGAACGGCGAGGAAAAAAAGACATCGGCTGGCTACCCAGATGTTTGCGCTGGCGGCACTAGCCGCGCTCAGCGAGAAGAAAGCTACAATAACATAGCGAGGCTGGAGCAGGTGCAAGCGGCAATAAGCTATAGGGTGGTGCACATGCCGAAATTCTGACGTACCACAGGATTTCTTGTCACTGTGGCAAACGCGATGGTCCATGGCGACCCAGTGATGGATGGCGCCTTGTTCAGAGCTTCGTGGTCGGAAGGTACCACGAGTCCTGCCGCCACAACCGCAAGTATGTAGACCGCAGTTCTGGGGTGCAAATGAGCCCAGAGCACTTAGAGGGATAGCGGAACCCACACTCGAAGCCACACCCGACGAACCGCAAGGAGAGTATTCTTCTTGTGTGTGAGATACGAGTAAATCGCTTGCAGCAAGAGAACTCGCCGTTGCAGGATTCTTCAGCTGCAATGCAATTAGCTCATGTTGCGTGCGATGTTCGAAACGGGAACATGCCTCTTGCCCAATACTACTCCCAATTTCGGTACCGATGAAAGCAAAGTGCGACTGACAGATCAAATTAGGACCTACAAGAAGGAGATCAGGAGTCAGGTCGAACCTGAATCAGGACCGTGAACACGCCCATTATTTGTCCTTTGGCGCCGTGAATGCCAAATGGATGCTGAGCGAAAGCTCCTGGGTGTCGCCAATAGGATCCACCGATATAGAAGCTACTCAATGTTTCCGCGCTGCCTGGAGTATTGCAGCCTTCCGGGACGGGAAGGTATTACAGAGAGGAACAGGAGCTAAGGTAATAATCAATGCCGCCAGACCTCGTGTACATGTCAGATATATCGGCTCATCAAACTGTAGTTGCGCACTAAGAAATGTCAAAGTGCCAAGCTTGAGAAGAGCGAACACGCTGTGAATGAAACCAAATCGTTCCACACGCAGGAAGTTGATTACGACAACTGCAATCAACTACACTTCGTAAGAGAAGATCCATCGGAGCGGGGAAAATAAGGAAGTGCCTACAAATATTGCGCCGAAGATATTGAAGTAGATACTGCCAAGTAATCAGGCGGAATGAACACATAAGTTGGGAGACGAACGTCGACTTTGGCCCGGGTGTCCACCCAGAAGCGTCGGACTTGATCAGCCGCGCTGCAGACGCGAGCTGTTGTGCGGCCACGATGCACCAATTGTACCTAATGGATTAAGCATTAAATATGTCAAGATAAAGTGCGCTAAGACATACCACACCCCCCAGCCTAGTGTAAATCCGAGTGCAGGGTCGACAAATATATCAGCAAGGCCAACCTTGAAATAGTTGCAAGTAAGCCCGCCATTCTGTGCGCACGAACGCGGCTTAGAGTGGTTGCTCACCAAGCCACCTGCATCTGGCATGTAAGACATCATTTCGGCGTTGGAGATACATGTGGCGTAGACGACCGTGGACGTGGTAATGTACGCCTAGAACGGGTGAGCTGAAGACAAACAAGAAAGCCGAAAGGCTCGCACGATCAAGACTCCCGCTGGGCCTGCTTGCTGGTGGGGAATCAGCACGCATTATCCTACAGTATGTTGAAACGCCATTCGCACCTGCAACGAAGTCGAAAGCTTCGCTGGCACGGCGTCAACAGATTCGCAGACAGGAACTTGACTGCGCACTCATAAAGATACCGGTTCCAATGGTCGCGCCTGCAGATGAAGTTCGTCAAAATCAGCGCCGATGAGGGGTCAGGTCGAGATCGTCTGAGTACTGACAGATGGAGATGGCGCTGACTGTAACGAGGTCAGTATAAGCGCGGCTTAAACAATCATGATCTCACTGTGTCTGCGTGGAGATTGCCCTGCGTGTCAGCCCTGCAAACCATTGACAAAAGCGGCTGCTGCACGCACTGGCGCGAGACTTGGGGCGGTAGCGGTGACGACTTATCCGAGCCACCCCATGGTCGTGTACGCAAGACGTGCAAGTTGAACGAGAGGAAGGAGGACGAGCGGGGTTTGATGGCACAAACATAGTTGTGCCTTCTTCGACTCTCCCTCTTATCTGCACAATGTATGACGCTTGCGCGGCGCTGCATCTGCACCTTCCGCACGACAACCAAGCGATTAGCAGTCTGAATTCGACATTGTTATCGGTATTCAACGTGAGTTGCATACGTCACATTGGCGGTCGCGGGTTGATCGTGCGAGCAGGAGACATTAACCGACCCCGAACCAAATCCCAGAATCCTTGTTGGCCTCGATATACTGCAGCACCGAACGCACAGGAGACGCATGCTTTGGAATCTGCCCAAATGCTGACCTGTAAGTACCATCACAGCGGACCAAGACAGACAGCCGCAGCGACAGTGTTTGGCGAGGCGAGGAGACTTGGCGTGACCGGACTTTGAATGGTGTTCCGAGTCTCGTGTTTATTCGCGCTTTGGCTGTAAACGGAGGCGCCCGCGAGTCTTTGCCACGCCTGATCTGCAATTATTCCCTTTATCTGGCGCTGACCCACGCTTTGTAGAGCGGGAACCGGCGTGCGAGTGGCGTTCTACTCTCAGGCGGTATTGAACGCGGTTCTAGTTGCGTATTCGCCTCAGGACTCCCCGTCCGCCGCATGGTGCAGCATTTCCTCCTCAAACCACGCACGTCTAACACTAACAATCAAACATAGGGCTGCGACACTACTTGTTTCAGCCGTTGTTATCCCTGCGTGGGTACAGAAGAAGCAGGGCCGGCTTCAGCCTCTATCATGCGACACTCGTGCTGAACTTCGCCACATTGTCTTCGCTGGCATCGCTGGCCGTGGCTCCACTCTGCCCATTTGGAGAAAGCGCGGGATGCAGATCCCTTTGGAACAACGTCGAGACAGTCTTCGCCGACCGCGTCACCGTGCCAGTCCGAGTCTAGGAGCAGAGTCAGACATGTCGGATGACGAGAGTACCGCGATGCTTGGTCAGGTCAACCAGGAACGTCATCCACCGGGCAGCAAAAAGAACGTGACATACCAGCGGGTTGTGCTGAGTCTTGCA
Organism: Auriculariales sp. MPI-PUGE-AT-0066; assembly: GCA_020744175.1. Lineage (NCBI taxonomy): Eukaryota > Fungi > Basidiomycota > Agaricomycetes > Auriculariales > Auriculariales sp. MPI-PUGE-AT-0066. The sequence continues at coordinate 135,359 of JAGTJP010000068.1, forward strand.
CTTATGGCTCAGGTAGCATTGCAGTGGTCGTACGCGGCCCTCCTCTACACCTCTCCCTACTATGCAGAGGTCTCTTGTAACAAGCACACCCGAGTTGCTTTGTTTGGGTGGCCGCTGCCGGCAAACGAGGTAAGCTGCGAGGGGGAGGAGCTCAGCCGAATGTGGCGCTGATTCTTCGTAGCTCGCCGAACACCTCTTCCCGGTCTGGGCCCTATGGCTCGTCTTCAACGGTGGTGTTACACTGGCATCGGGCGTTTTCCTAGTCATCAGCGGTGGACGCGACACTCCTGCCCCCAAGAAGAACACAGAATCATTGAAGCATACGAAATTATCGGCTCTTCGCAACCTGATCCAGAATGGGCCCTTGCGGCGGAGGGCGTTCATGGTCGTCGCACTGATCTTGGCGGTGGGGTTTCTGGCCAACTCCGAGATCCAGCACGGCGCGAACTGCTTGTGAGTGACGGGAGACGCAGTGGGGATTTGGCCAGGTGGCAGCGCTGCTCCTGGTCTTTGTGCCTATCTGGCAGCTGGTTGCGACGGCGAAGAATCGCTGGTCTCGTCGTCGAGAATCAGGATCACGACCGGCAACGGCAGCACCGGCAGCAGAACAAGAGCAAGAGCAGGAGCAGGAGCAGGAAGGACGAGATAACTTCCACATGGTTACACTCAACTGGACCGCACAGACGATGATACGCACCGGTCATGCAGATGCCTATGCGAACTCGACAGTAGCTTGGCAAGCTCCGGATGGTAGTATCTGTTCCGTATCGCGCAGACACGCCTCCAACGATACCCTCATCAACTATTCACAGCAACCTGGATGGAAGGCCGTATAGCTTGGCGTCCTCACGATGTGGTACCATTCGGACAGATAAGGCTGGCAGAGAACATCGCGTACGCGCAGAAGATCATTGTCGATAAAGAGCTCAAGATGACAAGGAGGGTAATGGACTTGGAATTTTATAGCTGGATGAGTAGGGCTCTGAGTAGGAACGTGTCATTTTGTGTCATCTGATCACCCGCCACGTGAGCTTTGGGTATCATGGAACCTTTGGCTGCCTCAATACAACAGGAAATGCTATGCAATAACTTGAAATGGTGCTCTGATAGAGCTCTGAGGATATCTGAAACATCATAATGATATACCAATGATCACGATGATAATGTCCTCACTTGGTAGGGCAGTACGTCCTAATGATACGCTGGCCGAAGCATCACTGAATCCAGCTAAGAGCACGATTATTCCAAGTAAAGGAGTTTGTATAAGAGTTCTTGAGACCAAGACCAAGTGTTGTATGAATAGTGATCAAAGCACCATCGCGAGGGAAATTTCGAAGACCAGTCGGGCTCGTCAAACGGGGTGGTGAGTAGCAGGAGAATGGCAGCGGAGTGGAGATCGCGGTTTGAAGAGCCGGAAGCATCGCGCAGCTCCGACGCAGGGTTTTCCTCTCGTCCGCAGATTGACACGCCACAATGGAAAGCCGTAACGCCGAGCACCGTCGGGACGGATACAAGAACAAGGGCAATTTTAAGCAGGACGAGCTGCGACGGCGGCGCGAGGAGCAGCAGGTCGAGATCCGTCGCCAAAAGCGAGAGGAAAACATCTCCAAGCGCCGTAACCTGATGGTCGACGCTGGCCCCGATTCCGACGACGATATCGGCGCCAGCGGCAATTGGGATGCTCCCATCCAGCAGATGGTCCAGGATGTCTTCTCCGACGACCCGATCGCCAGGCGCGTCCTTGGTTTCTACGGAGTGTGCCGCTACTGATTCCGCGCAGCTCGACGCGACTACGCGTTCCGCAAGCTCCTCTCGAAGGAGAAGAACCCACCAATCAAAAGGTCATCCAGTGCGGTGTCGTCAACCGCTTCGTAGAGTTCCTCCGCGGCGGCCATGGCATGCTCCAATTCGAGGCCGCCTGGAGTCTCACCAACATCGCGTCCGGCACTGCAGACCACACGCAGGCCGTAATTCACGCGGGTCGCAGTCCCCGAGTTCATTAATCTTCAGCTTCGCCTGTTGTCGATGTTCGCGAGCAGGCTGTTTGGGCGCTCGGTAAGTTGCTGCCATCACATCATTGCCTTTCAAACCCTTTGGAAACATCGGCTGAATGCACCAACAGGCAACATTGCTGGCGACAGTCCAGCGTGCCGTGACTAGTGCTGCAGCAGGGCTCACTCAAGCCCCTACTTCAGCTACTCAGCGAAAACACAGCTCAGCATGCTCAGGAATGCCACCTGGACGCTCTCCAACTTCTGCCGTGGTCGCGCACCGCGCCCTGACTGGGAACTCATCTCGCCTGCGCTCGGCGCGCTTGCTAAGCTAATCTATTCGCTCGATGACGAGGTCCTCATCGACGCGTGCTGGGCCATCTCCTATCTGTCCGACGGATCGAACGACAAAATCCAGGCCGTCATCGAGAGCGGCATGTGCAGGCGGTTGGTCGAGCTTCTCATGCACCGTCCACCTCTGTCCAGACACCCGCTTTGCGTGCCGTGGGCAACATTGTCACCGGTGACGACCTCCAGACTCAGGTCGCAATTGCATCTGGCGCTCTTCCCGCACTCCTGAGCCTGCTCAGCAGCGCCAAGGACGGCATCCGCAAGAGGCGTGCTGGACCATCTCGAACATTACTGCCGGCTCTCCGCACCAGATCCGGGCATTATCGACGCCAATATCATGCCGCCGCTCATCGACATCATGCGCCACGGCGACCTCAAGCTCAAGAAGGAAGCCTGCTGGGCGATTAGCAATGCCACTGCTGGCGGCCTCCAGGAGCCGAGCCAAATCCGCTATCTTGTCAGCCAAGGCGCCATTCCACCGCTGTGCGAGCTCCTCACGACCATGGACAACAAGGTCATCCAGGTTGCGCTGGATGGTCTTGAAAACATCCTCAAGGTTGGCGAGATGGATAAGCAGGCTGCTGGTCCTGGTGCCAGCAACCAGTACGCGCTGTATGTTGAGGAAGCAGGTGGCATGGCCACGATCTACAACCTCCAGCAGCACGAGAACCTTGACATCTGTATGTCTGACAATCTGACTGCCCAAGTCCTGGCACTAACTCCTTCTTAGATAACAAGGCGTTCCACATCATGGACAAGTACTTCCCGGATGAGGATGAAGCGGATGCCAACGCAGCGCCAACACGCGTTGATGCAACGGGCTCGTTCGCATTCAGCCAAGACGTCGCTGCACCCCAGGGTGGCTTCACGTTCGGCCGCTGAACGCCTCGTCTTTCTTCTCGATAGATGGAGCCAAACCCCGTCCGCCGCTGCTCCCCGTCGTGTCTCCGTATTGTCATCATTATCTTACCTCCCTCGCTGTCTCGCCCCTCGGACTGCTGCCCTGACTGCTGTCCCCTGTCTGACCACCTCGCATATCCTCGCCTTGCTGCCCTGCTTCGCTGATACATCGCCATCTCCCTCTCCCTCGGTCGCAAAAACCTTTGATCTCCCCATTGTCTTAACTGCCAATGTCACACCATACCAAACCACCCCGCGCCCGCATCGTATCACCTATGCTCACTCACACCCGACCCCCACATGTATCTCAACCCCTGTTCTTCTTATGTCTCCTGCCTTCTTCCGTCTTGCCTCGCATGTACCCTGGCTTTCATCTGGTAACACCCGTTTTTGCATATCCATTCAAATCGAAGAGCCTTGGGACTTCAGGGCACGCTGCGTGAGGTTCCCGTTTCTCGCCGTAATGACCTCGACTTCATATCGACTCCGTTCCTGGCGTCATGGGCCAGCATGACGCTGGAGCACACCGATCGAAGCCTCGGGGGCAATAACGCGCGCGTTATCGTCGCGTCAGCCCTGAGACGAAAACGGCATCCTCCCACGGGCAGCTCGCAGATCTGCAGGAGGGTCTGTGTAACATCGGGCTAATGCACATCTAGGCGCCGTATTGAGGTACTAAAAGCGTCTGCATGCACTCTCTCGCGCCTGGACCTGCTTGATCTCGTGCCCTCCCGCACACAACTGTCCGACCGCCCACCCACGCAGGTTACGCAGGTTGCGCAGGATCAGGTTCAAAATGGCCGTCGCGAATACGATGTGGAACATGGTGCGCCCACTCGCCATGCGCCCACTCTGGCTCATGGGGCGTCGTACTTGTGGATAGACGATCCCGCATTCGAGCCCGCTGATCCAGTACACGGGTTCTACCTGGACTGCCCGAAGGACGCGGACGGGATTATACAGTGCCAGGCGCCGGGATCGTCGCATATTACGCGCGAGGATACCGACGTTGCATCCGTCTCGGTCAGCTTCTACGGTGCGTACCGGCGCCAACGCCAGAATTCGGTTGGGGGTATTGATAGGACATCTCGTGAGACAGCACGGCTATTTACCTCTTTGGTGAGGTTTCGGGTGGCCTCGAGGTTCGCGTTATCATTAGCCTGGTCGTGTGGCGTTGGGCGGCTGACTGACATCGCGCGTGACAGTATACGACCGACAGGGGGTCGAACGAGACCAGGTCCGTCGGCCAGCCCGATGGAACGCTTTTGGCGATGTACGACAACTTGAAGACCGAGTTCGATTTCAGCGAGGATATGACGTGGGATAACCGGCAGCACCATGTTCTAAATCTCAACTATGCGAGACGGCGGTCCGAGGATACTATCACGATCACGTATGCCGTGGTCACTTGGAATCTGGTTCTGAGTGAGTTCTGTTTGTCCGATGTGATATTGTGGAGAGCTGACCGGAGCATGCACGCAGCACCGACCGAGTTGTCATAAGCAACCGCATCAATGGATCTGAGCTGGCCTACTCTCCCTGGCCGAATGATACGACATACTGGGAGGTTTCAAAGGATCCCTTCAACTCGGCGCGCCTCACGTTCGAGGGTAACGGCATCCTCGTCTACGGCCTCTGCACGAACACGATCAACAGCACCACCAACCTAGGCACGGTTTCGCTCGACTATGTTGCCATGGATCAGCCGGCGCTGCAGCCCTCTAATACGACGTACATGACGCACGACTGTCTGCTGCATGCCGAGACGCAGCTTGAGTACGGCCAGCACACCCTCACGTGGCAGGCGGACCCGGACGACCAGGTCCTGCTGAGCCACTACGATGTCGTCGCGTTCCCGCCACGCAGAGTTCCGGAGGCCCGACGAGTCATATTACCGACTCGCGTGGAGGGGGCAAGGCGATGGGCACCGGCGCGATTGTGGGTGTCGCGGTGGGCGGCGCGGCGTTGGCGTTCTTGGCTGCGGGCTGGATGATGAGGAGGCGTCAGCAGCGCGTGCGAAGGGAGGATACGGCTCGATTTAAGATGCGCCGCCTGTCAAAGTCGACCCCCCTCCCTTTGCAGCCTGCACTTGCCGTTTAGGAATTCAAGACCACTGTACTTGTATAATTGTTATAGATCCAAGCTTTCATTCTATGTAAACCTAGATATGTACAAATACAAAGATGGATATGAAATTACTTCCCACAATGGCAAACAGGAAGGAATAGTTCGACGTCCAGACGCGATTCCGGTCTCAGCCGCGACGCGACTCTGCCTTCGCGTTCCGTCAAAACCCGAATTGTGCAAATGAACGTTGCAACACCGACCGCGCGTGCACCCAGCTTTGGCCAGGCTCTCATTGTGCGCACATAGCATCCTGCGCGTCCCTGCACCCGACGAGCGTGGGTCTCAAGTGCGCTGTCCGATCCAGGCTGGCGCGCTGGCAGGCATCTCCGCGGATGTCACGTTCTACCCGCTTGATACCGTCAAGACGCGGCTGCAGTCGCCGCATGGGTTTATCGCGGCCGGCGGGTTTCGCGGGATCTATGCTGGTATGAGCAGCGTTCTTGTCGGTGGTGGACCGGGAGGTATGCATGGTCTTTTGTCAAAGTGTGGGAACGTTCCTCAATGCTAGGCTTGCGTAGCTGCGATGTTCTTTGTCTCGTATGAAAAATTGAAGAGAGTGCTACCAACGTCGCCCGGATTCGAGTATGTATCGGAAATCGTCGCGGCGTCAGCTTCAGAAACTGTGAGCATGACATGCTCACCACATGCTGCTGTCAGTGCTAACTGTGTGCCCTTACTTAGTTCGCATGCCTTGTTCGTGTCCCAACGGAAGTTGTGAAGCAGCGCACCCAGGCGCAGCGGAACAACACTCGCCACTCCGCCTTCACCGTTGCTCGCGCCGTCGCCTCCACAGATGGCTGGCGAGGGTTCTACCGCGGCTTTGGTGCAACAGTGCTACGGGAGATTCCCTTCGCCACTGTGCAGTATCCGATCTATGAATTCCTCAAGCGAAGGGCGGCAAGGTTTCTTCATTCAGATCAGCCAAAGCGATTGGAGGCTGCACCGGCGGCGGTTTGTGGCAGCATCGCAGGTGGTATTGCAGCAGCTGTCACGACGCCACTGGATGTGATGAAGACGCGCATAATGCTCGACACTACTGTGGGTAGTATTTCAAGATTATCGACTCGTTCTCATCGCGTTTACAGTCTGCCGGCTTCCGATCTCATATCAATGCCGTTTATGCCACAGGCGGCGCAGGCGCTTTCTTTGCGGGCGTGGTACCTCGAACGCTCTGGATCGCTGCTGGAGGCGCGGTCTTCCTCGGGGCGTACGAGCTGGGCGTCAACACGCTCATGCGGGTTGGCTTCTTAGATGACCCGCATGGAGCGAAGGACATTTAGAACATATATCAATGGCCAGAATGCTGGAGAAAACGTCAATAGAATAGTTCCAAGCTTGCTCGATCTGTCATCTCTTGCCTCTATTAGTTAACTAAGCTGACTGTTCCGACACGTGCCAGCCAGTTGCTTATCAAAGCCGCCAAGCACCTGTCAGTGCTGCAATGTCGTCTATAGCTGGCGCAGATACTATAGAGCTATCTCATCTCTCTACCGCTCTTATTGGGAGTTATGAGGCACTCAATGGACGAGGACAATCGGAGTTATAAACCGCATATACCCCCGTGTTGTGCTCTAACAGAGATTGCTATACTTCTTTACACAGTAGCATCAACTCACATGTCCAGATCAACTTGCATTTGTGCACTTGGCAAGACCGTTGTGCTGGAATGACGAAGCTCAACGTCCTGGGATGCCCGGCTCGATTCGGGGAATGCCGTTAGGCCGCTCTGCCTCCTAAGCGACTCATCGCTCGACTCATCAATACGGACATCCACGCCGTATGACTTGGACCGATGGGTCTATAATCAGTGATAGGCGGCGCACGCCCGAATTTCGCTTTCTTCTCCCCTCCAGCGTGGACGATCGGTTCAACATTGCCTCAGCTGCTACCTCTCGGCCTGCCCAGCCGCCGCAAGGGCGCGTCCAACGTCTCCGAAACAGCTCTAGATCTTGATCAATTTTCGGCACTTGCATCTTTCTGTGGGCTGGGCTTTGATATTCGAACTAGTTGGGTTTGGGTGCTGTTGCCCAGTCGATCCGGCGGACATCTACGTATCACCGTAACAGCCAAGATGGAGTCCTTGAAACAACACCAATCTATTGTCGATGATCTTTCTTTCAGTGTTCTGTTGATTATAGTAGCCACTAACGGACCATCCGCTCAAGACTAGAAAACCACAAGAATACACGAACGCCGACTTCTGCGCTCAAACCTGGCGATAAACCCGGATGCATGGACTCATGACGACCTTGCGCGCTTGGAGCATCCAATAAGGTTCTTTAACTGCTTGGTCAAGGTTGAGCTCTCGGCAAAGGCTCTGAGTCATTGCGTGTGCTATTGCGTTGAATGCTCGCTTGCAGTTGCTCAAACAAATGTGGCCGCTGCTAGGATCCAAGTTTGGTATAATTCCTTTGGTCGCCGGAGATACATTCGTTGTCCTTTTGCCGTGTACATGCCCCTACTGCTCAACACCACACTTCCGTCCCACTGTCTCGTCAACTGGACACGCAAGCTGCCGTGCCCGGACGAAACAACGCCCGCTTGGGCGACGCTCAGATTCGGTGCCGCGGGTGGCCACGGGCAGTCACCGGTGACTCGCTGTCGCGATGCTGTTGCATCGCCAGGTGGCAATCTTTCTGATGCTGCACCATTTTGCGGCCAAATGATCGTGCCGTGCCTGAGGATTTCTTCATTCTTCTGCAAGGGCGCTGTGCATCAGTATGGGCGGCGCGATACAATGGTACCGTACAACGCTTGTACTGTACACTCGGCACGATGAACAGCCCTAGGCTATGGGCATTTTGAGAAGAACGCGCCAGTCCAACGGACGAAAGGGGCACGAGCGCCGCAGCCGAACTCCTGAGCTGATTCGGTCCGGCGATTAGACTCTCTGGGCGGGCATGTCTTTTGGTCTGCAGGTCGTCCCCTCCGCTGTCTTGAAGCAAATTTTTCGAGCTGCTTTAGCTCGACAGCAGCATGTGGTCAATTTTCAAGCGGCCGTGGAGAGGTGGGCGCATCGCAGGGTCGGTGCAGAGGCACCGCCCCGCGGAATTGTCAGCCGGGCGTTGGCTTGCGGGGGCAAAACTGCGGGCAGGGCCATAAAAGGGCGATGAGTCAGTTTGGGGTCCGCTCGTCCCTTCGACTTTGTCCACCCAGAAATCGAGTAACGCGAGCCACCGAATTGGAGCTCGCCACTACTCGATCGCTGCCTACCGCCCGCGCAAGTAACTCTTGCCCGAGCCTCTGTGAGTGTAGACGAACATCGTCGACGAGAAAAGAGCCTGACGTGATGGTCGCCGTAACCCGCAGCACCACCCGCAGACCTTCCGCCGTGAGGACGTCTGCCCAGAAGTCAACTACCCTTCGCTAGCCGCGTCAGCCATTTCCTCCCACTCAACCTCGAACATCCACAACGGTCATCATGTTCGCTACGGCTTACTAAACGCGTCTCGTCCCGCTCCATCAGTTGCACAATCCAATGCAGCCCGCAACGACCTTGAAATAACAAGGCAACATTCTCGCCCTCGTCATGCTTCGCTGAGCCACCTATCCAAACGCCTTCCGGCGCCCACAAACTCGTCCAACATGGCTTTCCGTCTCCCACCCCCGCCGACCTCCGGTCAATCTTCGCAACAGCAGCCCAACATCGTTTTTGACAACTATCTCCACCTCCGAAACTCATATTTGAACATGATCAACAAGGACAACGAAGACAACACCTACGCGGTGGACCCGGCAGCACCAGCCCTGGTGCCACTGCCGGCCGGCTCCAGTAAGTCGTGCCTGAGACGCTCGTTTTCGTCTAGAGCGGCGCTCACGCTTCCGCTTGCCTATGCAGCCGCAGTCTCGTCTGGTGCCTTTGACTCGTCGCCCTTCATCGTCGATCAAGCCGACGTCGACTCGTTCCGCGAGCTCCTCGAGCTCTGCGGCATGACGCCGGAGACCCCTGCTCTGAACAATTTTGACGGGTCTCCAATGGACGACACGCCGCTCTTCACGCCGGCGCTCGACATGTTTGGCACCACCACGCCATACCTCGATGGGTGGGACGCTTCCCCAGCGATGGGTGACCAGGATTCGTTCGATTCCCTCCCCCCGCTCTTTATGCCCACCGAGAAAGGACCACTTCACACGATCCAAAACGAGAACACACACAACACCATCGCCGACCAGTCGCAGCTCTTCACTCTTCCTCAGACGCCTTCGCTCGCTCCGAGCTCGCTGCTCCCCGAGACAGAATTTGCGGCCAACGCTCGCAACAAGACGAACGGGCCGAATGGCTTCCGCAAAGGCACCAACCCTGCGAACATGGTTCCCATGGACGCGCCCACGCAGATTCGCCAGTACCTGTCTGACTCGAAGACATCTCGCAAGGAGATCCCCTCCGCGTTTCAAAATAAGGCGCGCAAGCGTCAACACGACGAGATGCTTGAGGACGACGAAGTCCCTGACGACATTCAGGATGCGATCTCCGCTAAGCGTCGGCTCAACACGCTTGCGGCTCGTCGCTCGCGCGCGCGCAAGGCTCAGACCGCCGTCGAGAACGAGGAGCGGATCTCGGGTCTCCAGAGCCAGGTAGAACTCCTGCAGCAGGAGCTCGTTCGCGTCACTGCCGAACGTGATACCTATCGCTCGCAACTCGGTCTGATGTGAGCAAGCCTTCAACGCCACGACAGAAAGTCGTGACCACCAAGATGGTGTGTGTTATATGATCTATGCCTGCTACCCATTGTCATTATGCAGCCCGGTCACTTGTGTCTCTCGTCTTGTATATTCGTGTATAGTACAGTGTGTTCGACCTCACCACGTCGCCGAACGCCGCCAAGATTGCCAATGCCCAAATGTCCGCGACCCCATGTTCCGCGTCGACGCCCCAAGCTCTCCTCCGAATCCTCTTCTTTTCTTTCATCTCGTACTTTTCTCCCATCGTCTTCACCCCGTTCGTAATGCGCGGCCGCATCCACAACATCACTCGAATAGTCTTGACTCCTGCGTCTCCTCCAATCCTGACTGCCTTTCGCTTATCGCGCGCCGCTGCACCCCAATTTGCGCTTGTATGTTCGTATATCTCTCTCTGCCTGCGATTGCAACTCTGTCATGTAGATGTCCTCAGGTTCTGCGACTACAACAATGACAGATGTCTGCTGTTTCTCCTCATCTTGGTTTCAAAAATCACTGGGACCGTATCATATAGTGCTGAAGTGAGACAATATATATCAGTTGAGGTGAATGACAAGACCAGCCGCTTATGCAAAATGTCTAGCTAGTCAGGAGATGAGGAACTTTGCGCTGGTGCCTCGGAGCCGCGTCGGGAGTTAAACCACTCTTCCTCAGCCTATCCTGCCCATGTACGGCTAACTGCTACGATCTTCTGTGCACCTTGGAAGCTCTTCTGGCTCACGTGCGCCACCTAGAAGATCCATGCCCACACAGCCCCTAGGTCTACTGCGACACGAACACGACAAGAGCGATGGCCAACGTGACAGCCGTTTGCTTCCTGCACGGCAGTGCTTGGCAACTTGCCGGCCTGTGTGCTGACGGATTGCTGGAACGTCTGCCTAGATGGCCTAGATGGCTTCGCAATGTGCGTGCTCATGGACAGCCGATGCCGTCCTGATTATCAGCTCGTTCGCCGGCGTCTTGTGATGGATACCAAGTGGAACCACAAGCTCCAGCTTGCTTAGCTTGACATCGATGCCCGTCTTCTAGCTGCAAATCTCAGTGTTTCGTGTTGGCTTTTGGATCGCTAAGACCGCGGTTAAATACTCAGACAGCAGTCTACGCGATGTTGACAGACCATTGGTAGAGTTTCAGCGATGGATGTGCATTAGTGCACGCGAGCATGGCGCTTCCCGTTGCGTCGCTTCTCCTGTAGCACATGCTCGAGTGTTCTCAAAAGGAGTCATGTCGCTTATCGTCATGCCCAAGATCTTCTCGCCATCCCGCAATGATATAAAGGACGCCTGTTTCTGTGACGCCGCGTACTCTCTGAGAGCTCGCGCGATCCCTCCACGCCTAACGTCGTGCCAGCCGGTCCACGCCTCCCCTCATCACCAGATCCCTCCGCATGTCTCTCGCCGGACACCGCGTTGCAGCGTACTACCAGACGCAGTATGACTGGGGCCACAATGCGTCGTATGTCTCACCGCTGCCGCTCATTGGGCTCGCAACACACATCTACCTTGCCGCGTACCACCTCAACTCAAACAAACCCATCGGCCAGTCGGTTACGCTTAACGACAATCCGCCGAGCGCGGTTCCATATTATGAGAGGATGTGGCAGGAGATCAAACAGACACAGGATGCGGGGATCAAAATAGTCGGTAATTGCATGGCGGCTGTCTGAACACTCAGTATACTCACGCTGGATCGTAGGTATGCTGGGTGGGGCCGCCGCTGGCACATTCAGTCTCCTCACACCAGCGAACTGGAACACGTACTATCCGGACCTGCGTGCGGCGATCGCGGAGTACGGCACGAAAGTCTTCATCTCATGCAAACGCTGACCCACTGCAGCTATAATCTCGACGGGGTCGACATCGACGTAGAACAGTCGACTAGCATCAGCGTCATCATCCGTCTGATCACGCAGCTCAAGGCAGACTTCGGACCCGACTTCATCATCACACTCGCGCCCGTCGCGTCGGCCCTGCAAGAGGGCTCCAACCTGTCCGGCTTCAACTATGTGACGCTCGAGAGCCAGGTCGGGTCCAACATCAGCTGGTACAACGCGCAATTCTACAGCGGCTTCGGGCACTTCTTTCCGGACGACCAGTACATCTCGATCGTGCAGCACGCGAATGGCATCTTTCCGCCGGGCAAGGTCGTCGCGAGCGTGCTGACGGCCCCAGAGCTCGGGAGCGGATACACATCGGTGACCAGCGTCGTGCAGAGCATCAAGGACCTTGTTGCCGTGTACGGAGACCAGTTTGGGGGAATCGCCGGGTGGGAGTACTTTGCGTCGCTGCCCGGCGGGTGGACCGCGCCGTGGCAATGGGCGCAAACGATGAAAGATGCTTTAGAGTCTCAGGCGAAGAACCCTTCGCGGGAGACTAGAGACGCCGCGCTCAAACGTATCATGGACCGTGCGGCGAAGCGGGTCACTGATGCGAAGGCTGCAGGTATTGATTTGACCGACCTGAAGAACCGCCCTCTCAGTGGGCCGTTGCGCAAAGAGACGCGTCCTGGCCAGCTCAACTAAGCCTTTTTGCTCTGGATCATTGTATATTACTATCTACGATCGTCGCTTCTTCAACGACGAATATCTATTTGTCGAACCTAAGATGCTTTAAAACCTGGTGTGATCTGATTTGACCCAAAACTGCCTGCAGAACTCCTAGATCCCGACTCATACACTGCTGATGTTTGAGAATTGGAGGTGAACTAGGTGTTTCAAGTACCTTCCACAGGCTGCAGTCAGCTTCCAGTGCCAAGAGTTTGCTAATTGATCGCTGTCGTATGGTGCCAGCATTGCCCACCCGCGGCGCAGCTTATCGCCGGTATACGCGGAAAACATCACAGCGATGAAGAAGACTACACAAATTTGTTCTTCAGATACGAGCGATTAGGATGTAGCTCTCTTTGCTCGGTAAGGTCGATATATGCTTGCTGGGATGCCGCACATGGATCGAACAGCTTCGACCATTGTAACTTCTTTTGGATCACCAGTCCATCCTGTTATATCACCTCCCAAGCTGCTTTACGCGCAAACTCAATTGCGCTTCGCAGATCGGCAAATGAATCGCGCCGGGACACGGCTGGCGAAGCGTAGTCAAAAGCTGTTGTGGCAACTGCCTCGTGCTCAGGGGCTCACTTCGTTGCTACGCCTCTCGCCTTAACATATAAAGCCAGACACAATGTTACTCATCAGACGTTCATTTTTTTCTTCCTTTGCGAGGTCTTTTCGAGAGCTCGACTTTTATTATTTAGCTTTCTTCCTGATATATCTATTTTCAATGTCGTGCTCTGAAGGTCACCGTATTGCAACATACTACCAGACGCAATACGACTGGGGCCATAACGCGGCCTACGTCTCACCATTGCCTCTCATCGGTCGCGTAACTCATCTTTACCTTTCGGCATTTCACATCAATGAAGGCAAAGCAGATGGCCAGAGCGTCACGCTCAACGACAACCCTCCGGACCAAGTTCCTTACTACGAGCAAATGTGGAAGGATATTCAGCAGGTTCAGGATAGTGGAATCACCGTTTTGGGAATGCTTGGCGGCGCGGCAATGGGAACATTTGGTCGGCTCGCGTCGGACTGGGACAAGTACTATCCGGACCTCTCCAAGGTTATCTCAGAGTGAGCTACTTCGTCTGTCTCCACCTTGATCGAGCACTTACCTCTATGGTAGTTACGGTCTAGAAGGGATTGACATCGACGCAGAGGAGTCAACTGACATCGGCACTGTCATCCGGCTCATCACTCAGCTCAAGGCAGACTTCGGGTCCGAATTCATCGTCACTCTTGCACCCGTTGCAACAGCGCTCACTGAAGGAGGAAACCTGTCTGGCTTCAACTATAGGGAGCTCGAGAGCCAGGTCGGGGCAAACATCAGCTGGTACAATGCACAGTTCTACAGCGGTTTCGGCAGCTTCTTCCCGGACGACCTGTATGTGCAAATTACCGAGCACGCCGACGGCATCTTTCCTCCGGAGAAGGTCGTGGCCAGCGTGTTGACGGCCCCGGAACTGGGTGGCGGCTTCACCGCGGTCAACGATGTCGTGCAGGCTCTTCACGACCTCGTTGCGGTGTACGGCGACGATTTCGGAGGGATTGCGGGATGGGAATACTTTGCTTCGCTGCCTGGCGGGTGGACTGCGCCGTGGGAGTGGGCTGAGACGATGCAGAATGCGCTTAATAACCAGACGGCAAGTTTCGCTCCGGAGAACCAGGAGGCCGCCAGACAGCGTATCATGGACCGCGCGTCCGAACGTCACGCTGATGCCTCGAAAGCTGGAGTGGACATTGCCAGTCAGAGGAATGCTCCTCCGCTGGGCCGCAGCGCAAGTACGCCTCTGGTCATAAGTGATATTTTTGTAGCCCACAGGGGCCATATTTACGGTGAATCGATCCTAAAATGGACGTGACCTGGTCGGATATTGCGTCGTTTTGAACGTGGTTCTCGATCTTGTGCGCATCAGATCTTGAGAAATACCCATGCCATGCGTGGGCGACCAGGTATGATGTCACCATGTCTTGATAGGCTGTCTTGCTTTTTCCGCTTGCGAAAAGAAACTGTGCCCACGTGCGTTGAGGTATGGAGGGGATATTACAAGCGTGTCCCCTATCTACATGCGGGAGAGAAGCCACCGCGATCGGTCAGCCGACTGTCATTCTTCGTCCCGTTCTTGTCCCTGTTCCGCCTCAGTCCCGCCCGACAATTCGCACTGTCACCCTCGGCTAGGGGCTTGCCTCTTTCTCCTGTCGTCATAAATTCGCGCGCTGACCAACAACCCGCACCCGTGCTGAGACGATGGCCGCGGACTTTGCACTCGTCGACCCTGTAGGATGGGAGCTCGACCTCCACAGCGTGTATAGCGCGTACATGGGTCACTTCCAGCTGCACAACATCGCCTGGTACGACCGCTCATGGGCCTCACTCTTCATCTCTTTCGACACCTTTCTCTCGTTCGGCTGGCCGGCAGTCATCGTCACCGACGCTCGAACCGGCCGACCGCACATCGTAACGCGGCTGACAAGCGTCGGAGCTTTTGTAAAGATGGTCAAGACGAGGTGGAGTTTCTGAAAATTACCGGTGGAACGGCTGGTCCCTGACCTAAGCTACGAAAGGTTTGGCGAGGTTTTGCCTCCCCTGAACAACATCGTGAGTTGTTGAACTACATCAGCAACAAGCTCACATCTGCCCCCCCCCCCCCCCCCCCGCAGCTCATGGTCCAACCGTACGAAACCTCCCAGCGCCATCTACGCACGATTTCGGACGCCGGCTCTTACAAGAAGATCTTCTCGACCCTTCCTGCGGCCGCACTTGCCGCCCGCCGCACTCGCGTTCGTCAAGGTGACATTAGCGCAATTCGCAAGCTGTGGCACGCCCGTGAAAGCCTTTGGCTGGCGCTGTCATTCGACCTGTCCGAACGTACTGGCAACATCAACGCCTGGGGTTATTCGGTGCTGCGGGCACCTCTTCTGGAGGCGTAAGCAGGCATATTCTATCGTTTCATGCTGGGACAAAACTAATGTTTCATCCCCAGAAGCGGCGCGTGGCCTCCAAATCCCGCCGACAATTATAGAAAGGGCTACTATGTCGTTCAGGAAGCTTTGGAACGAAGGTCGATCCAGACTTCGCCGCGCGATGTTCGTCTGCGTCTTGGCTTCCGCGTTTGGCTCCTTTGCTTCATCTGCTGACGGCGTCTCAAGTTCGTGTGGGCAGAGGCAAATGTCGTGTCAAAAAGCAAGCTTCCCGACATTGTCGGAGCCATTATTAGCTCGCTGGCAGGCCCAGAAAGCGAAAGTCAGCCCAACCCTCTGATCATCGTGACCCACGGCGAGATTGGAGCCCTGGCCGAGCTCAAGATCAGTGCGTCCCCAAATCTTTCGTTCCTGGGCCTCTCGGCCTGAGCTGATGATGGGCCTGACAGAGCTGCCCAACAATACATTCATCGTGGATGTTGGTGTGCTCGAGAAGAACATGTATGCGGCAGGGATGCGCGGAAACAATGCCTCCCGGTCGAATTGTGCGCGCAGCGCCTCACTGTGAAGAAAGACTGCCACGTTGACTGACTTGACGTAGCTTCCACCCTCTCGCTGACAGCGATCTTGAGAAGTCTCGACGCGGACCTCTCTGCACGAGGTGCACCCTACGGCGTGGCAGGCAACGATGCATTGGCCACACTGCTAGCGCTGCAAATGCTCATGGGCGACGCTCCGGCGACGATACCCACACCGGCCCGTCCTCGGTTTCAGCAAACACTTTCGTCCCCGAACTTCCAACAGGTATGCGCCACTTGCTTGGGCCTTGGAGAGCTAATTGGCTGACTACGGGCTGCTGCTGCTGCCGCTAGCTGCTTCACCCAGGCATGCCTGCCGCGCAGGTCAGCAGCCGGAATTCACTCACGCCACCGGTCCCAGGCAGCGGTCCATTCCGCGGGGCGGCCTTGCAAAACGGACCGCCATCCCCGCGGCGTAACCAGCCGTTCTCACAGCTGCAGCCCGCCGCCGCCTCCGCATCGACGTCGCAGCTGAACTACTTCGGTGCGTCCCACGGCACCGGCACCAACGGCAGATCTACCCCATCCGGAGCGACGCCAAAGCCACAGGCCGCAACGCTGGGTAGGAGTGGTGGACGAGCGAAAGAGCAACGCAGAGCCAGTGTTGGCGCGACGGATCAAGTGGTGGATGCAATGGGTCAGCTGCGCACTTGAATATCTGGATAGAGATCCGGACACTTTACGAGGAGATAGATTCTGCTTTCTTGGACTTTGGCGATGATACGGACGCTGTCTCTCATCTGCATGTTGCTCGCAAATGTTTATCTTACAAAGTACTCACTATTACTGTTGCCTCGATGCCGAAGCTCGCTTGTTCGGTGCTCTGCGCTACCCAAGCCAAAGGTGCTCGTATCAAAGTCCGAAATGGCATCTCATCTGAACGCGTACTCTGACGCGAAACTTCATAGGTTTTAGCACGGCACTCAATGTCGAAGAACGTGACTCTATGAGGAGATTCAAAGCATGTCGAGCGCAGGCTGCGAGTTTTTAAAGAAATGCAGGTTAGTATGTTCTGTACATTGGCAGTAATTCCAGTTACAGTGGGTGCGGATACAGTGACATTACGCTAACAACGTTTGTGCGACAGAGTCCAATAGCCAGGTCGCAGGGCGATTCATCTTCTAATAGTCGTCTTCTTGGGAAACGGTGTACCGCCTGTCTTGCGCCGCTTGGGCGAGGTTGACCGAGAGGGGAGGTCGGTATCATCATCATCTTCCTCGTCATCGTCGTCGCTCTCGATAACCCTTCGCGCACTCAATTGGCCACGGCTCGGCTGACCACCTGAAACCTTCCGCAACTGCGTCTGCCCGTGTCTCGACGTCGTAGACGGTCGTGCGCGGCGAGTTTGGCCCGGTGACGTCGTGGACGTAGACTGGAGCATCATCTCGTCTTCGCTTATCTCCCCTTCACCGCCGCCGTCTGCCGCGCGCTGCTCCTTCCTTTGTTTCTTTCGCTCGTGCGACTGGGAATGCGAGGACCCCGCAGAGTGCTGCGGCGTCGTCGGCTCGTTCGTCGGCCGCGGCGTTCGCTGCTGCTGCTGCTGCTGCTGCTGCTGCTGCAACGTGCTGGCCGGAGTCGTCTGACGCTTCCGCTTCAACGGGGCTGTCGCGGCCGCCGCCGTGCGCGGGTGGTGGTGGTCGCTTTCCTCCTCCTCTTCCTTGATCGGCATGTCGAACATCGCGGTGACGGTGCGGCCGCGCGATGCTGGTCCACAGTCGGCGGACCCGGCGTCCCTCCACGGCCGCGCGGCGTCGGAACGGCTTTCTTTTGTTGGAGCGGCGGCGTGCGGTTTTGGCGCGACGTCGATGCGGCGGCAGAGTGCTGGCGCGACGACCGGCCCATGCTGGTTGTTGAAGTCGGACCGCCGCCGATGAACTCGACCTCGTCCACGTCGACCGTCACAGATGGCTCTGACCGATGGACGCGGTCGGCCCAGCCCTGCGAGACTGCAAGTTCAAATGACCATTTCTGCCAATGGTATTGTGAGCTGTAGGGAAGAAGAATGAGAGTCAAGCCGACCATTACCGTGTATTTGACAAGCGTGGCTTCGATAGACTCCAGTTTCTCGGTGAGCGCAGTCAGCTGAGCCTGGAGTTCGTTTCTTTCGTTTAAGGCCCGCTCTGCATGGATTTTGGATCTTTCGGCGTCAGTTCGATGGAGTTCCGCAAGTTCTTTGGTATGACGGTGCTGCCGTGGTTCAGCCTCATGGACACCGGTGTGACATACAGACTCACATCATCCTGCAGTTTTTGAACCTGATGAAAAAGGACAATGTTTAGTATGTATAGGTGGTGCTGCAATTAAATACCGACCTCCTTCTCCCACTTGTGACGGTCAACCAAGTGCTTTTGTGTGACTTCTTGCATTGTTGTCTCGGCTTCAACGCGTGCCGCAACAGCTGCATCGCGTTCTTGTTTGAGTTTCGTCGAGTCAGCATTGTACGCAGAGAATTGCTTGGCCATGCGTGTCTCGAGCGATTGAAGCTGTAGACCAAATCAAACCTTAGCATTGGAGGGCGCTCCATTGTTCTCCGATAAGTAGCTCACAGCTTCGACATGGTGATGCTTTGCGGTGTAGAATAGTTGCGAGAACTCCATTTGCGCCGCGGCAGCGCCAACATCGGACGTGTCTGCCATTTGCGGTCGAAAGGAAGCGCAAGAGCGATTTCAAGTCCGACTCCGCTCCTTGAATCTTGACCCTCTCCACCCATGCCCTTGGCTCTTCTAAAACAACCGCGTCTGCGCACACGAAGAATGATGTGATAGTCGTTAGATGTCGGCCCCGCGCACGTGCTTTGCAAGGGAAAGGCTGTGAGATGGAGGATACCAACAACTTAGCGTCGGGCATGCATAAGATGTGATACAGCTGATTGCATACTTGGACCAGACCCAAACCTGCAGGCTGGGCTCTAAACGGGGTGGCATAGGGCACCGAGGTCCTCTCGAAAAACAAACCACTCAGGACCAAAACGCGCCATCTGCGCGAGACTACACATGATAATTGTGCGACTAGGACCAACCCAAAGCATCAATGCGAGTGGCTGTGTGTTCGACTAAGGTGGTTTGACATGTCGTTTTGTGAGTAAATTCGGCGCCGATATGTTCGGTCTAGCCGCGATAACCATGCTCACGCCGAACAGAGGACTTGCGCATGAAATTGCGCGACAGGGTATGAGACACAAGCTGTACACTTTCTGAATTCTTGAAACAGCAATCATGCACTTTGCCCATCCTGGAGCTCAGTAACATGTGCTCTTCAAGATAGACTCGCAAGGTGGTAAATTTGTATGTCAGCCATTTTCAGCTGGCCCTGGCTGATGGAACGTCGGTGGAACAAGATTTCTGCCGATCTCCGACCACGCCGCCCCCGACGTCTGCATTTACGGAATGCCTCACACATGAGCACTTGCTCACAGCACAGCTGCTGGGGTCTAGTGCCATGCGCCGATGTCACGCTGGCGGCTCCTACCCGTGGTGCCACCGCTCCGTTGGACAGTCCGACGCTCGCTGAGGCTTATCTCGTCGCGCGGGTGTCACCGCCTTCAGCATCAAATCTACTGTTTCTGGAATGGCTTCAAATTCAGCATGTCGCGCGACCTCCAATTTCCTACCATCACTTGCCCGTACATGGCGGCGGACTTGACGCACGCCCATTTATAATTGGTCGTGTTGATGACCTCGCTTCTTCAATCTTGCCCCCAGAAGCAAAGGAACAGCCAAAGCATTCAGATTGGGTGAGCCCGGATCGCCTTTCACTAACATCAGCATCACTTCTCTCTGGTAACCACATGCTGTTCATGATCATGCGCCTCCGGGGCGCTGCCTCCCCTTGCTGCCAACGAAGACGCAATCACTCTGTATGACTGAATAAAAGCATGAGCTCCCCGCATACACCGAGTTTCCCGTGAAGGTTTCCTTCTCATCCTTCGTGCTTTGTCCATCTCCTAGCCGCCGCTGCTCTTCGCGTGCGCTAATATTCCCCTCCCTTTCATCACCCCTACCAGGCCTGTCCTTCATTAAGCATGCCTTCCTTCACGAACATCGTTGTCGCACTCGCCGGCGCATCCGTCGCCTCGGCCGTTACCCCTATCTCCTCCGTGCGCATCAAGGATAGTCTCTCCCTCCATGCCGGCAAGTACATTGTCGAGCTCGAGGATGCCGCCTCCACGCGTTCCTTCCCGACTCGTGACGTGAGTAATATCTCTACAGATAGCTGTCGTGTGACTAAAGTGCCTCCGCATTGAAGATTCACGCGCAGCTGTTTGAGCAGCTTGACCGCCGCGGCGTCGAGTGGAGACCAACACTAAGTTCGAGTCCCCAATCTTCAACGCCGTCTCGATCACCCTCAGCAACCCGGACGACATTGTCGCTCTGCAGGCGCTCGACGGCGTCAAGAGCGTGCACCCGGTCAAGACCTACGAGTTGCCGCGCACTTCAACGCACATGTCCTGTCCGGCCCAAGCGATCCTAACCTGCCAAGGGCAGCCCTGACTCTACCCACGTCATGACCGGCGTGGACAAGCTGCATGCCAAGGGCATCAAGGGCAAGGGCATCAAGGTTGCATGTGAGTCTTTTGATTCGGGCTTCGCTGCCGACGTGCAACGTTGGGCGGCGCTCTGCTCGTGAACCCGAGTGCTGATACAGCTGCTCTTCAATCTCAGCATCGATACTGGTGTGGACTATCACCACCAAGCCTGGGAGTGGCTTTGGCCCTGGCCATCTTATTGCTGGCGGGTCAGTCTTTGCTCATCCTCCTGTCTCAGGCCTTAGCGACTGACCCTCAGCTTTCCACACAGTTACGATTTTGTTGGAGACGCCTACAACGGTGTCAATAACACGGTTCTGGTTCCTGATGCAGATCCTCTCGACCAGTGCGCTGGCGTGAGTCGAGAAATCCATTCCGATTTCCACGATTGCTGATGTTGGCTTTTCAGCACGGCACCCACGTCGCCGGCATTGTTGCCATGCAGCCCGGCAACGAGTTCAATGTCACCGGTGTCGCACCCGAGGTCAACATCTACGCATACCGCATCTTCGGCTGCGAGGGCTCGACCGACGACGAGGTCATCATTGCCGCGCTCCTCCGCGCCTATAACGAGGGCTGCGACGTATTTCGCTCTCTCTTGGTGGCGCCAGCGGCTGGGTGACCTCGCCCGGCTCTGTCGTAGCCAGCCGCATCGCCGGCAAGGCAGGTCGTCACGATCGCCGCCGGCAACGAGGGCGCCGATGGCGCCTGGTACACTTCTTCCCCCGAAACGGACTTGACGTTATTTCTGTTGGCTCGGTTGACAGTGAGTTCGCCGGATGGAGAAATTCGGCAATGGTTGCTGATCATTGTGGCAGAACCGAGGTCTTTACCAAACCCTCGCCGTCTCTGGTGTTGAGCACCCCGCCGTTCCGTACGTCCGGACACGGGCTTCGTCCCGCTACTGACTGGCGAGCTCCCGATCTACCGACTTCCACCGACCTCACATCAAGAACGATGGTTCGAAGCGCTCCCGGACAGCACCCCCGACCTCTCTGGCTTTGCCACGTCATCCGCCCGCGGCACCTGCAACTTCACGGTCAAGATTGCCAACGCTGTTGCCAAGGGCGCTAAGCTCGTCATCATTGCCAACAACGGCGGGCGTAGTCGGCGGCGTCGGTTTCACAGCACCACTCCACTGTCATGATCGACACCACCGACGGAGACTTCCTCGTCCAGCAGTTTGTTGCCAAGGCCGCTGTCAAGGTCTCTTTCCCTCAGACCGGCGGTGCCGTTCAGCTGTCGTCCCCGACTGGCGGCCTGTCGAGCGAGTTCAGCACTTTCGGCCCGACCAATGACGGCTGGTTCAAGCCTGCCGTCTCCGCGCCCGGTGGCCAGATTCTCGCGACTTGGCCGACGACCATGGGCAGCTTGGACGGTCATCTCTGGCACCTCCATGGCGACTCCCCACTGCCGGTGTCGCTGCGCTCCTCCTCCAGGCCAAGGGTAAGACCGCTGCCACCGCCAAGGCCATGCGCACGCTCCTCGAGACTACATCCACCGTTATTCCCGCGGACTTGACTGAAGGCTCCCCGGCTCATACTCTCACCCAAGCTGGTGCTGGCCTCGTCAACGCGTTCAACGCCTACTCGTTCAAGACTGTGTTGTCGACCGGTGAACTTCTCCTGAACGACACCGCGAACTGGAAGGGCTCCCACAGCTTTACCATCAAGAACACTGGCAAGAAGGCCGTCAAGTACAGCATCTCGCACATTCCAGCTGGCACGGCGCTGACAATTGACACCACCACCAACCTGCCCGTGCCGTACCCGCTCACCCAGACCAGCGATGCTGTCGGCCTCAAGCTCAGCGCGTCCTCGGTTACTGTGCAGCCCGGCAAGACTGCGACGATCAAGGCTACCTTCACTCCGCCCAAGAACGTCAATGCCAAGGAGTACCCCGTCGTCTCGGCCACATCAAAGTTCAGGGCAACGGCGAGATCCTCAAGGTCTCGTACCTCGGCACTGCAGCTGCTCTCAAGGATATCGCGACCATCGACGGCTCGGCGGCCTTCTTCGGCGTTCGCACCCCGATCATTCTCAATGCCGCGGGCGAGGATCAGCCAGTCGGCGCAACCTACACGCTCAAGGATGCCGACGCGCCGACCGTTCTCTTCCGCATGGCCATGGGCTCGCCACGCATCGTGTTCGACCTCGTTAGCAAGAACCTCCACACCAAGGTGACCATCCAGGCGCCGACTTCGCTCGTCAACCCGCAGACGCACAAGAACTTTGACGACGTCCCGATCGTGGGCCGTATCGGCAGCTTCGACTGGGCACCGCGCGACAGCATCGACCCGGAGACTGGCTACCAGACGGTCGCGCTGCCACCGACGTTCGAGAACGGCACTGCCATCGCGCCGGGCGAGTACCGCCTGCTTGTCCGTGCCCAGCGCATCGCCAGCGATCCGAAGATCGAGGCCAACTACGATGTGTACATGTCCAACTCGTTTGCGTCGTCGCTGCGTAAAAAGTGGCCCATGAGTAAAAGCCCATACGTGGACCTCCATTTCCTTGTCACGAGCCTGCCGCCCCCCCTAACGTCTACTTGTCCCTCCTTTCCCGCGAGTCCGTTTTTTTGCTCGCATCTTCCCTGGAACCTTTTACCATTGGACTTTAGGACTTGTTCACCCATACACCCACCCCCACCGCACACGGCAGTACTTTTGACTGCGTGCCCAACCAACTTGCACACCACCATTCTTTTCCACGTTGGTATACCAAATACACCGTATCCTGAATCAGAGTGATAAGCCGGAA